>JASANE010000095.1:0-16300 GCA_030248225.1 Trileptium ribeirensis | reverse complement strand
TTTCGTCCATATTGTTCCTGTGATCCACAATCAGCTTTCAGTAAAAGCATGTATCGTTGTTGAGAGTGTCGTCAGACTAGCTCAATGGTTAGAGGCGCGGCGCATAAATCCTAACTTCGCGGTTGAAATCCCATCTCTGTCGACATTTTCTGATATCTTAGACTATCATGTTAGCTTTCAAAAATAAACTACTGCACATATACGCAAGGTTTGTTTTTTCTGGAACAGATAAGCATCACTGTAATAAACCTAATATATAAAAAAGTGGAAAACAGAAAAAAGTATAAATAAAAGAAAATCCCAAAACTAAAAAGTATACACATAAAAAATTATAACTCTATGCAAATACCAGTCAATGCACTGCTATTTTATGTAGGCTTTTCACCCTAGAAACACTTCCTTTATGCCTTTCTTTTCAGGCAGCTTTAGGTTAAGGAATTTTAACCTCCATTTCAACGTTAAATATAAAATAAACGAAAAAAAACTCGTTACTGTGCATGTATCTCATGCATGCTACCGTACAATATAAAATTTGCTCTCAATTAAGCGAGCAATCCACCATATAACATCCATGCGCTGCAGTTATAACCCAAAAGGCTAGCTTAACACTTAAGCGGGAATGGATTTACTGTAAATTTCTTGTCGAAGAATAAACTCCTAATGATACAAGTACGACTGGTTAAAGTAGACGTTGCAAAGATAAAAGGCATTATATATACTTGTGCTAGTACAACCATGTACGCAAGAGGTCCCAGGGGGTAGCGGGGTTATCAAGGAATGGAGAGGTGGGGCTTCAGCTTTCTCGGGTGACGAGGGGAGGCTGCGACGCTTTCGTACCTCATGGGTTCGGCGGCACCGCCAGTGAGTGTCACAAGACCTGTTGGGGAGATCTGCGCTACGCGCCAAAAAATCGGACACATCAATGGGGTAAGACCCTGCCGCACTCCCTATGAGCATGAATGAGTAAAAAGAAGATTAACATAAAATATATAAGGAACATTGACATTAAAATTAAGCAGAAACATAATATATTCAAACCGGGTCGGCGGATTACACAGGTAATATCTTTTGCTTTTGTAGTGTATATCATTCGAAATATGGGTTCAACTCTTATCACATAAATCAATTGCATTGTGCGATATTGAGACCACTAGTGCCAAACAAAATGCAGATCTACCTGGCACGAATGAGCCGGTAGTTCCAGACGTTATGATAGAGCTACCATTGTAATTTTTGTGACCACGTGATTTAGGAATTTTCTTATTTGGCGATAGGCAAAACGGCGGTAGAAATCCGCGGTAACACGAACAAAATCCAGCGGAATTGCAAACCTGCAATTCAAAGCTTTTGCATGAGCACACAAACTTGAAGTATTAAGTAAGAAGAAAGTATAAAGATTTCTATACTAAGAATTGTAGTTTCTCTTTCAAAACAGCTGTAGCCGCGCTATAGCGCTCATAGCCTGTGCATACTTAAATAATTTGACAGCTCGGAGAGTTTTTATCACATGATGAGCTGTGAGCATATACATATGGCGATAAAAGCTTTCTTAAAAGTATATATGTGTTCTTTTAAACAAAGTAAACTTTATAAATACATATTTCTTCTATCTACTAAAGTCGCTGGCAATCACTTAAGCAGCATGCGTTACACAAAGTGAAATATTATGCCTTGTTATATATAGATTCTTTTGCAATGGCATCTGTCGCATTAATTGCACCATATCGTCAGAAATTTCATGATATCATGCCTTAAAACCCTGCAGGTGTTCTACTTGAATGCGCTGTGCATAGAGTTTATGATGATTTCTTGCGGAGTGTATGACATTGCACCATATCGTCAGAAATTTCATGATATCATGCCTTAAAATCCTGCAGTTGTTCTAATTGAATGCGCTGTGCATAGAGTTTATGATGATTTCTTGAAGAGTGTATGACACCCTGCGAATTAACAATATAAACAAGTGAAAAATAGTGCAAAATGGACCATTAGAGTCTAATTGTCATAAAATCAAAACTACTACGTCATTCATTCATGATGCCATCCATTTCGACCTTAGCCCCTGGTTATGGGTGGTACCCTTTCACTTTTTTGGTGTCATGCTAACATAAACAAAAATTTTTCAAGCACCCCAGCGTTGAGGGGGCAATTGTTTGAAATAAAACATTGTTCTTTAGCGTACCAGTTTTGAAAGAAGTCGTTATACCTTTCCAAACTAAAGGATGAAGAGGTAGAAAAAATTTCATCACGTCGTGCCCTGTACGTTTATATAGCGATTTCGAAGAGTGTCATACTCTTTTAAATAAATGATCAAAAATTCCTGGTTGTACTAACTAAATTCGGCGAGTACTGCACGGTTGTACGCTGTCGTTTTGTGAGGAGCCATAAGGATACTCGAAATGCTAATGAATTTAGGATACAAAGAGTTCTAAAAATTAGCTAATTAACAGTGACAAAAATTTGTCAAATCAGAATGAATTTACAAGTTTCTTTGAGTGTCGATTTGAAAAAAGCAAACATACGCCGTGATTATTGCAGTTTACACCTGAGCATTTGTCGTCTACACGGGCTGCGTTCACATCAATACATTTCTGATCAACGCAAACCTAAAATATATAACCAAATTTTTGCTTCAGCTTACAAATTATGAAACCATTAATAACATAACTAATCAAAAATTGGAGATTTTCAGGCTGAACAATGTACAGCATAAAAGGTCTTCACTAAAATTATTGTATCTTGGAAATTGCAAAAATTCATGCGGAAGTCGGAACATAACCGAAACATCCCACGTCTTTTTCATATTTAAAAACCTAAATTTGGCATAGGTTTTCTATTTCTACATGATAGACGAAATATTATTGATATACTACATCAATTTTTTTAATTTCAATAATTTTTCGTGTATATGCGATGTAAACGGTATTTTATTTTAATTATATTGATTTTTTGCTGCGTGTATATCAAACGTCTGTTCGGCCCACAGTTGAGTGTGCTGCGGCATTCACTTTATAATGTCCCCAAAGTTTGGAACCTATGTATACCACACAGTGTCAGGGACACTGTTGACAAAAGGATGTCTTAGACACCCCCATGTATTTAATAAATTTTTCAACGGTAGCTAGTTACGCGTATTGCACTTCTCGCCATTGTCAAGCACACCGTGTCTGGTTGCAGTTTAATGGACAGTATGCGACATCATTACCTCAGCTTTCATATGGCCTAGGAACAAATATCGGGCATTTAAAAAACTGCATAGCAAAGTTGACTAATAAACCGCATTATCTACATACACTGTCTGTTACGGTTAATTCGCGCCAAATTGGTAGCTAAGGGTGTGTACGAAACTATAAAGAAAAATGCAGTAGCTAAGGGTTTGTCGTACACCCTCGACAATTGATTTACAGTATGGGTGTCACCCTGACTGTCTATACGGTAGGGTCGCGATTACTGGGGGACAAAAGTTCCAAACAGCGGGGAAATTATAACATGAACACCGCATGTTTCCGCACTTCGATCTCCTTTTTTATATTAAAGATTTAGATGCTGATGATTCGGTACAACAAAGGCTAAGACCAAATGCATGAGTAAACATAAATTGCGTAGCCTTCTATCCTCTTTTGAAGTTAGCGATTGGCAATCGTTTGTTCAGTAAACACGAAGTCCATAAAATATATGAGAACAAAAAATGGGGCTTTTAGGTAATGCATCCAAAACGTAAATGAACAAGAAACAGACTACTTACTGATTCGTTCTGAGCGTTAGCGAACGCCTTACTTCTCGATTCAAGGTTAAAGTGGTGAATTTTCGATTTTGTTATCGAACGTAAACACATTTTTCCGTTTTATAATCTTAGTAATCTATTGTTATAATTATATTCAAAACGGTCGCTGACGCCGTTTGCACAACTAGTCGATTGATAATTTAAGGAATGGCTGCTGTGACTGAATTATAATGCTGGTTTATAAGGAATGGCCGTTCTGGTGTGATGTTCGCGAATGTCTTTACTTTAATATATATGCTGAAAAAAACAACTATTAAAACAATGATCGTACGACTATGATGTTCGCGAACGTTTTGGGTTTCATGCGTAAACATTTTTCTTTGCATTACTCTTGATAGCTTCGACATTTTACTCGTGATTAATTTAATAGAGGTATGGGATAAGTGTTCGCTATCATGTATTATATCACTACATCAAAGTTCGCGAACAGGTTTTTATGTGTAAAGGCATAAACGCACCCATTTATCGAGCAAAAAATTTGTGACGTTCCAAACACCTTTAACTAGGAAATGTTAATATTTAAGCGTTGTCTTGCAATTTCCACCAAAATTTACTCTTGCACATCTTGTATGATATCCTGTTCGGGAACAAAACATACGGATTTAACGATAAACTGTATTCGGATCCCGGATTTTTGGTTAAAATTTGATTAAGATTTTTCACATTATTATTTTAACATATTTCAGCTATGGACACACGTGCGCTAACAATAAACGCATTCTTAATATCTTTTTTAGTATTAACATAGTGTTAGGGCATATATGCGTGTTCGCGAACAGTTTGATATCAACAGTGCTTTATGTTCGCGAACAATTTTTTACATAAGAAAGCTCGGTCTGTTCGTACACAAAATTTGTAGAATTGTATACATCATAAAACTGTTCGCGAAAAAATCAGACCATTAAGAATATCAAGAATTGTGTTAGCATAACGAAAAATTTCAAAATGCAAGTAGCCTAATTTAGCGTTTCGGAACGCAATTATGGTGAAAGTGTAAAAAGGTGCATTGTGTCAACTAACGTAACTTAAACGTTTTTGTAATTAGATACTAAGCGTTCACAGAACGGAATAGTTTGGAAATATCATTAGGCTATTGTAACTATTAGTTTGTTCTCTAACAACATTTAATACATGTCAAAAGAGTATGGTAAGCAGCGCAGCTTAAGTTTACTCATGCAAAAACGTTAAAGGATATTTGAAGGAAGCATCCGCCGTTTTATGGTGTTACTCTGAATTAGCAAACCATCTGGTAAAAACAAATTCAATCAACCATCATTATCAAAACTGAGTTTTAAGATTTCGGTAGTATATATTTTGAATTGCATTGTAATGATTTTCGCCGTGATATTGGATTAATGAATATCTGATACTACTATTCTGTTATTACGCAAATGGCTGCTCAGTTGAGCGAGATGCTTGTGAAATAATGCTGCCGTCTGACTCCATTCTCGATAATCTTCCCAAACGGAGTGGAACAATAAAGTTCAAAATTGTTTCAAGTACAGTTAGTTATGTTGGCTGTTGTACACATATAACTTAATACAAAGGTAAACTAACGTTGCTAACGCAAAGGCTTGAGCGCTTCAATCGTATACATTATTTGTACAAACGAATGACTTTTAACCAATACCAATATATATTACCTTATTATTACCAACTACAGTTGGGCGTTTTGCGCACTATGTTCGAGAAAAATATGTAATTTTTATGCTAAATTCACAGCTTTATAGAAAATAAGGATAACCTACTGTGCTATTTCGTAACATATATATAGTCTCCTAGTTGTGCCTTTTTCTCGTTTCGGTTATGTCCTCGCTAAGAGTATTTCTATCATTAGGTTATGAATATCTCCCGGCTTGCTCATGCATTATTTTTTATTACATAACTGGGCTTAAAATTTCGTAGTTCGGTTTTGTTGCCTTATTATTCTTATTTTCACATATTAAATAAAGCCCAATTTTAAAGGTAGTTGGAATAAGCCGACCGAGGCGCTAAACAGAATCATACAATAATGCACCCAACTTATTTGGTCCACACTTGATTCCATTTGACGCCAAAACTTGTCGGTTATCGCTCGTTAGCTTTTCATGACAAATGATCGTTCTTCCATGGACATAATGAATAGATTTCGTGAAGATACCACCGACAAGTCTTGATGGCTCTTCGCAGTGTAATAAGCCACAAAAGATATCTCTAAAATGGTTCTCTAAAACAAGGTAACGGCTGACAAAAATAGTTATCGATAAGTAGTGACATAAATAGACCGACGCACGAGCGTAATGAGGGAGCTGGATGCGTTATTTTCAAACCTTTAATGGTCATATTGCCTTAGATTGGTTATATTCACAACAGAAAATTAATATCAGCAGTTTTGTCGATAAAGAAAATTGGTGAAGAAATCTGTCAACAATACTCAAAAGCTGCGGCTAAGCTTTGTTGTTGTGGCTCCGTACGTGATGAAATCCAAATATCTTACAGTTATTGTACATTTTTTCAGGTTAATGTACAAAAATTTCTTGACGCGACGGCTTAGAATAACCGAACAACTGCAAAACATAAAGATTTTGGTTCCATTCGTTGATTATTGTAAGGTTACCCCATGGCTGTTCTTGGAAAGTTTTTTTCGAATACTTATATTAATTTTGATTTAATCATGTCTATTGGCCGCGTGTTTCTCTACAACCGTTTCTTAATACTCTGTATTGATTAGCTGCCTGAAACAAAATCAAACTATGGATATCATCTAGTACAACAGAAGCTTAAGAAGGAAATATTTTGACACACTAAAATTAAACAATACTGATACCTATCAGTACATATATTTAAGAAAATTGTATACTCCTGCTCCATTGCTAATATTGTATTGCTGCATGCTAATACATTGATGACTTATTAACAAGTAACAACTTTACGATTTTTAATTTTGATATTTTGTTCTCTCGGTTTGTTATAAAATTTGAACGTTTTTATAGTGATTTAATCCCGTTTATCCTGTAACTTTTGAAAGGTTCGTTTGATCAAATTCATTTTAGACTATTCAATTTGTCTCAAGGTGTCAAATAGAATGACACCCAATACGACTACATATATATTGGGGGTCTGGATACGATCGGAAGGGCATCACTGCTATATGAGTTTTAGTCATCTCATGCCCACTAGGTCCAAATGGACCCAACGCGCATTGCGACTCGTTGTGTTTACTCAGTTTGCAGTATATCGTACGTTTGGACGTGCGTTGTTATTCGCTCGCATTGTGAGGTTCCTTAATGAACCGAGCAACAGTTCTCAGATAGCTCAGTGGTTTGCGTACACAGGTTTCATTAGTACGTTTCGAGCTCGATCCCTGTCGTAGGCTTGAGTTTGTCAAACATTGCACGATACACAAATTAATTCGGGCATGAAAGGGTTAATTAAAAATTAACCCATCGCATACCTAATCCTCTCATGCCCACTAGGTCCAAATGGACCCAACGCACATTGCGACTCGTTGTGTTTACTGAGTTTGCAGTATATCGTACGTTTGAACGTGCGTTGTTATTCGCTCGCATTGTGAGGTTCCTTAATGAACCGAGCAACAGCTCTCAGATAGCTCAGTGGTTTGCGTACACAGGTTTCATCAGTACGTTTCGGGCTCGATCCCTGTCGTAGGCTTGAGTTTGTCAAACATTCCACGATACACAAATTAATTCGGGCATGAAAGAGTTAGGGGTCTAGATATCGAAAAAATGAAGTTATTCTTATATAAGGTAACTTAATTTGATCCCCTGAGTCGATTGGAGTATTAATTTTCGTCTTCGAGGTTACCATACGGAGCTGAAAGGTAAGATCACCATCTGAAGACACCACACCAATATGAACCTTAGGGATTCAGAAATCGGAAAAATAAAGTTAGTGTCATATAAGGTAATTTAGATCCGCTGAGTATATTTGAGTGGTTATTTTTCATCTTTCAAGTTATGGTCAGGAGCAATTGGGGCAAGGTACCGTTGGAACGGTACCACTCCTTCATGACCCTCAAGGGTCTAGAAGTTAAAAAAACTGAAGTTACTCTCATAGGAAGTAATGTAGTCGATTTAAGTGGTTAATTTTAATCTTCTAAGTTTCGGTAAAGAGCTATGCAGGGCAGGATACCGGCGAAGAGCTCCACTCCTGCATGACCCTCAGGGTCTAGACATTAAAAAACCTGTTATTCTCATGTTACGTCCGCTGAGTCGATTGGAGTTTTTAATACTCATTTCCGAGGTTTGTATAATACATACAAATCATACATGCCGCAATTGTGGTTCAGGGGCTGCATCTGTATTCCTGAGGATTCGGAGGTCTCCCATCCCCCGAGGCCATGGTTTACCCCCTGAAAATACCGCCTTCCCCTTCCCATCCTGTTCGGCACCAGACCCCACTCCCATGCTCCGCGCCGAACAATTTTGAAATTTTTGCAAAGTTTGGTAAAAATGGGGTAGCAATTGGCAAAAACCGCTGTAAAACGGGCAAAATCGGATCGTCGACGTGGGAAGGGGGCGCCCATCAACTTTCTTAAACACCACTATAGCACGTCCACATAGAGCAATGCGCGGGTAAGAGTACCCGCGGGTACCCGCAGTCCGGGCCGGGTAAGGCCTCAAATGTTGAACCTGCGGGTAGCGGTAACTAGCGGGTACAGGTAACCGCGGGCTTCGGAAAGTAATCGCAAAATCTTTAGCACAATCCCGAGAACCGATCAATGCTCCTCTTGCAAGAATAACCACCCATGTGTTAAATATATTGTTTTGCGACCAGAAATGAAGGGTGGGTCGGTGGGTCGTTCGTGGGTCATGCAGGTCGCCATGCTTGGTGGGTCACGGTGAGTCATGTGTCGATTGATGTGGTCGTGGGTGACGTTGTGAACAGTAGGTCCAACCGCGTGCTGCTCCAAAAGTCACTTTCCCTTTAGTGGGGGCCGTAAATTTAGAGAACACTAGGCGGCTCGCCGCGCCCTTTACTAGACGCTGTAGAAGCCTGTAAACGTTCTCGTTTACTTTAATCCGTAGCGCACACCTCTGCCTCCACACCGGACCTCAGCACTCCTCCGAGACAACCTGCCTCACCACCGCTGGTCGCAGCAACATTGCCTGAGACCTCGGGGCGTCAGCATATATAATATAAATATATATTTACTCGGCATGAGAAGTGAATAACCGGGAAGTGAATATCGCCCCGGCCCTAAGCCGGGTTTTGTGTTAGCAGAATATTACAATATTTCGAAAAAAATTCTTTTTCTTGTACGCGGCCGTTTTTATTTTGCGTTTCAGAGGGTGATCTTACTGCAATTGTATTGGCAAAAATTAGGTAGTGCACATAATATATTTATCTATTGCACTCTATTAAGCGATAGCAAGCTATATTACACTTTATCAAACTTTATTGAAGACATACTGTAGCCCGCGTGAGTCCTAACTAAGATTGTCAGCTAAAGTTGATTCGGATATGCACAATTTCAGTAAAGTCCATCGAATTTCAAGTTAATCTGAATCGTTTTATCCGCCAATAGTATGTTTGTACTCAAGGTTTGCTTCAATGCTATGCAGCTGTGGGGACAACTCTTAAATATGTTCGAAATTTTTAGATATGTGGGTTTCCAATGCAACCCAATAGTTTATTAGAACCACAACCAATAACACACCAATATATATGTATACAAAAAATCAGTTACTTACATCAATACAACCACACAATATAGCACTCCGAATGAACGATCAATTCACGTAACATCAGCATTTCACCGATTGTGGCAACGAACTGAGGCCCTAAGCTCACAATGCAACCCTTTAAATAATCTTTTAACACCCTAATTCTAGGAACCCGATAAAAACCAGTTCTAAAACCTCTCTAACCCGTTAGTTTTTAAAATAACGGCTGCCAACCGGGTTATGAATTCTTGGAACTGTGAAATTCGCTCTCTAACGTAAGTTTTATTTTTGCGTTAGAGAGACCCTTTTATGAAATTCTCGGAATCCCTAACTCAAAACAAAATTTGGAAAATCCAACAGAAATACACTTACATTTCCGCTAATGTAAGTGTAATAGTTAAGGCACCCAGTGTTCTACACTCAAATCTGATAGGTACCTAAACTGTAGCTCTGGCACACAAATTTTAAATTTTATATTATTTTGAATTCTCTTAAACTTAATAATTTTAAAACCTATGGAATTCTTATGGGCAGAAATAACCGAGGGGATATGACACGTAACTCTTTAACGGGTGGGCCAAATGATGCCAAAATTGGTACGTATAATCCACAACGTGCCCTATGGCATTTGGCATCAAAATCTGTATATGCCCGAACCATTCCCCCTGTCCAATTTAATACGATTTCTCAGGTTCTAAAAAGTTTTATTTTACTGTGATGGGAAAATTTGATCCCAAAACTATTGCAATTTCAAGCAATTACACACATTACACACAATGTACACATAATACACAAAACAACCGATTACACACATTTTCATTATTAACTTGAAATTCGTTGGACTTTACTGAAATTGTGCATATCCGAATCAACTTTAGCTGACAATCTTAGTTAGGACCCACGCGGGCTACATATTGGTGCCGCAAGCCTGGACGAGTACGCTCAAGTTTAAGAAAAATTTGAACTAGATCTGGATAGTCAGGATTCGGAGGCCTTTATTGACAAAGTCTATCGGCGATATACAGGTGGCTCTCGCGAGTCAAAAATACGACAAAGTCGATTAATTCCCATAGAAATTCCGGGAGGTATTGAGAGGACACCATGTGGATCCCAAAACGAGAATCGTATCATGGAAAATCGTTATGGATATCGAGCAATTGAGATCAAAAATATTCCATTATACAGCGGAAATTTTGGGGACGATTTTGAAGAGTGGCTAGGTACATCTGAGAGGATAGCCCTGGCGAACGAATGGAGCCATGGGGAGATGGCACATCTGTTGCCTGCGTATTTACGGGATGAAGCTGCGCGGAAATGGGAAGCTCTCCCTCCGGGAATTCAGAAAATTATGAGTTAGTTAGCGCATCGCTTAGGGAATTTCTAATATCTAAAGAAACAGCAAACCAATATAGTATTCAGCTGCGCACTAGGAGCCAAGGCCTTAAGGAACCGGTGGAAATATATGCCAGAGACATGGAGCGTTTGGTGAGGAAGGCTTATCCAACCATAGACGCTGAGAGTAGGGACCGAATAGCGATGGATAACTTCTTAAACGGGCTGAAGAGCTCTATGAAGAGGTTTGTCATGACATCAAATCCCACCTCCATGCAGGCGGCCATTTCTAGAGCATGTGAGCAGGAATGCGATGAGAGGATAGATGAGCCTTCTAACCAAGGTAGCTCAAAACTGGAAGCTATGTTTTCAAATGTGAAAAAATCTGAATGTTCGAGCAACATTGAGTCAAAATTGGAAGATATGATAAAACTAAACGGAGAATTGCTACAAGCAGTGGTTAGTCTTAAGGATAAAGCAAATAACAGTTCTCGTAGAACAAATATTGAGCAAGATAGGAGTAGAATGACTACCGATGGTAGAAAAATATGCGACTACTGTAAGAGACCTGGTCATATAAAATTTAACTGCCCTCAACGGCGGTCAAGCTTTTCACAAAATTTCTCACGAATTAGACCCATGCAAAATATTAATCGATGGCCACCAAACAGGCCTCCTCAATATTTCTGGCAACCCCAATATTCACCAGGTATTAGACAGACGCAGAATTCTAATGAATCGCGGATCCCGACGGCGCAGACTACTCAATGTAAAAGCGTTACCACACAGCCATCGTGGTGCAATGACACAAGTCGAGAAAGTAGTCTAGGATATAAGGAACAGGTAGGCGCTTGGAAGGCGGAGATAATACGGCTGAGTGAACAGAATGAAAGGTTAGCAAATAGAATTATGGACAACGATGCCTCTACTTCACAGTCACACTCAGCCATGATGTGCCATTTCCAAAGTTTAACGATGAGATCCTCTGGAAGCGACAAGGACTGTCGTTATGACTTATTATGATAAGGAGTTACCCAGTGACGATATCGAATCATCTAATGTAACTATTAAGGAAGCGAATAGCCCTAAAGTGTTACATACCCAAAAGCATGATAATACGATTCAGTCTGGTGATTCTAATGGACAAGCACATACTGCTTTTCATGAGAGACGCAGAGATGAGTGGAAAGCTGAATCTACTAACAGTAATTCGTTATATTCACATTTTGACCACTTGTTGAAATTCTGTTCTAGACAAATGGCAGAAGGTAGTCCCATGGAGGTTTCCACGGTAGCACAACAACTAGTGGGATCTGGTGTGTCCCCAGGGTCCTATTTGGGGCATCGGCGAGCATATCCAGATCGGAAATACATCGGCCCTGATTCTAAGCATCGGGCCGTCGTCGAAGCGGCTGATGACCCAAAAATAATATGGGTCTCTTTGGTGAGGGAGAAGTGTTATATGGACCTAATAAACGCCAGTCTTCCTAAAGTTGACGAGTTGGTGACGCTAGAGGAAAAGGACACCTGGACCCATAAACGCGTCATTGTGATGCTCTCCGGTCAGGCATTACGAGGGGAAGTTATATCCATCCCAAATAAAGGGAAGTATAATGTCCGGCTGGTAGATGTTGGTAGACGACATTTCTACGATATCGATGAAATGAACGAAATGCCGCGACATCCCATCCTGGTAAACACGCCGCCGCAATGTTTTAGGGTTGAACTAAATAACCTAATGCCGCCTCATGGATGCTCTGATTACGGCCCATATGCATTCAGTTTCTTACAGCGCCTTGTCGACCAGGAGGTCTTGCTTAATTTTGTTGGCATGGTATCAGTGATTGCTATACCGTGGATGTGAGAATAGGCTTACGGTATGGTGTGAGCGAGATTCTAGTCGCCCAGGGACAGGGACAATGTGAAAATATGGAGAACGCTCAACCGAAACGAATCAAATTGTCCGAGATGTTATCAATGGATGATATCGAAGTACTGCAGCAGAATCGTCGTCGCATGGCAGATTATCATTGTCTGACATGTTACTCGACTGACATCGTGGTACTAGTGGAAGCTTGGCTTAACGATGAAATAGGAATACCTCAGGCGGGGTTTTGCTTGGAATGCGGGCATGAGTGGTATCACATGCCAAAGGCGGCGAAGGCAACCCCTTTTCTTTAAGCATCAGAATTGGTAGCCAAGGATACCGCCTACGACAAGCCAACGCGAGGTCAACGATATGGGGTTGAAAGGACCTTGCCGGATCCGTTACAAAAGGTGAGGAAAGATTTAACACTAACTCAGAGATATGGGGGTAATGGGAGGGAGTTCTGCTGTGAATATGTATGTATTGATGAAAGCGATGTATGTATGGATAATAACGTTTCGGATATTTCAGGTGAAAAGAATGTTTGGATAAGTATATCTTTACATAATTTTGACGGAGTTTTGGCATTTTTCGGTGGAAAGAATGTATTGTCCAATCATTTTCAAGTGGAGATTGAAATCAACGGTAAGAAATTTAATTGTTCAGAACAGTATTACTTATTTCGTCAATGTTGGGAAGCCCAAGATTTTAAAGCAGCTCTTGCCGTGTATACTGAAGTATGTCCTAGGAGACAAAAACTAATTACAAAACGGTCTCGTTGTGTACATAGAAATAGAAACGTTTGGATTAGGTCAGGAATGGCATGGAACACAATGCTCCAGTCCAATACAGAAAAATTTGTTCAGAACAATTGGTTAAAATTTTTTCTAATAAATACGGGAACCAAATATTTAGCCGAAGCAAGCCTTGATAAACTTTGGGATGTGGGTTAAGATCGACTGATAGAAATATTTGGAACCTCGAAAAACATACTGGAAACAATTGGCTGGGTAAAATTTGATGTACATAAGAAACAAATTACGGGACCGAAAAACGGACAGTATCCACAGTCGTTATGAAGATAGATATGAACCCCCCGTTGTCGGAAATGTTTGTGTTTACACAGGTAAACTTAATCCTAATAATCTAAATTTGAATTGTATTCCCCTGATCTTGGGGAAACTTTTTGGAAAAATACCAGTTGAGATTCTCTGTGCTACTGGATGTAACATATGTTTATTTAAGTTTCAGACCGCGTCACGTTTAGACAATTTCCAGGAAATGTGGACGGCTGGCACTGGTAATAAAATTGCAAAGACAGTGAGTGGCCAAGAACTAGAGCTGTTGGGAGAATTGGAAACAGAGTTACATATTGGATCACAAAGGTATGTTCTTTCAGCATTCCTGACCACTGATATACCTTATGACGTCATTTTGGGTATAGTTTTCATGATAAAGTACAATTGTGTCTTATACGTAGCCAAAGGGGAATGCCTATTAGACGAACTAGTCATAAAAATGTGGGGCTCCAAGAGTACAGACAATACACGGGAAGCAAACGTCACTGGACAATATGTAACTAAAATCCCCGCGAGTGATGACGATAAGGCGGTAAGCGAATCTCATCCCTTATGCGAATGTGAGATTAATATTCCCAACTTATCCCTATCGGAAAGTGAGTTAACAAATGCCCAGAAGAAGACAATGATACGTTTTCTAAACTCGCGCTTTAATGTTTTCTCATTTTCAGACTATGATCTTGGACGTCTCCAATTTGTTAAACATGCGATAAACTGTGGCGACACCTCCCCTATACATCAGAGACCCTATAGAGTACTGTAACGTTGGCGTCGTGAGGGCTATAATACTTGTGTTCAGATTCCAAACGTCCGTCTAATCCAAACGAAAGGAACTGTCCACTCAAGACGGTGCCGCAGCTTACCAGCACTCGATCTTGTCAGCGCTTGCCCCGAAGAAACCGTACGCTAACAGCAGTGCACTTAGAGCACCTCGAAACTGCATAAAACAATGATACGTTTTCTAAACTCGCGCTTTAATGTTTTCTCATTTTCAGACTATGATCTTGGACGTCTCCAATTTGTTAAACATGCGATAAACTGTGGCGACACCTCCCCTATACATCAGAGACCCTATAGAGTACTGTAACGTTGGCGTCGTGAGGGCTATAATACTTGTGTTCAGATTCCAAACGTCCGTCTAATCCAAACGAAAGGAACTGTCCACTCAAGACAGTGCCGCAGCTTACCAGCACTCGATCTTGTCAGCGCTTGCGCCGAAGAAACCGTACGCTAACAGCAGTGCACTTAGAGCACCTCGAAACTGCATAAAATATAATGAATAAAACACGAAGTTTTGCTATGATTTACTACAACCAACATTTCAAACTTTACGAATTAAATCTAAGAGCACACAGTATTAAAATCGAACATTTTTATAGTTGCTTCATAACTTGGCATTTCAAATTCCAGAAAATATAACATTTTCTCAAAACAAAACAATTTTACAGCAACCACAGTGCAGCACCACATATTGCAAAGGTTACGGCTTGTTCTAAGAAACCCATGAAGAAAATACAAAATAGCAACAATATTCATAATATAATTATTGTTAATAAGAACAATTTTAATAATAATAATAATAAACAATTACAATAATAATAATAATAAACAATTACTAGCCCCGCTACGTAGCGATTCGTCTGGTCTGACGGCCCAAAATCGCTCGGAACCACACTTGATCTCAGCGCTACATGACCCCTCATTTCGTGAGAGCAGACCCTGCTCCAAAAATAAACCAATAAACAACACACTTCAGTTGCCGTAGATACATTCTAAATATACATATATATATATTGAGTTTTTTTATTATTTTGCTTACTGAACGTTTTTTCTTACAGCAACGTGACGACCAACACAATAATGATATAACACAATGTCTAATATATGGCGATCAATAGTAATCTGGGAGTGCAATTAAATTGTTTATTTGTTGTCGTTTGATATTGGACTAAATTGTAATGTTAAATGAAATTGGATTCTTGCTGCTGGTTTACGATACTGATATTAACGGGAGAGGTATTACTCAAAACGTTGTTGGCGTTCGAAGCGGGATCGGTCCCTTGTCTGGCGAGCTTCTTGTTGTTGATCGTATTCCAGAAATTGCGCTTCCATTTCGTCGTAATACCGATTATGTTGCTGCCAATTACGAGATGTTGTAGGTTCACTTGCGTTGGAGATCTGCGAATACATAGGCACATAAGCTGATTTTCGCTTCGATTCGTACTTTTCGTCCGGGTTATTACGAGTACTAGACCGTAGTTGTTTTCCTTTGCTTCCACGATCCTTAACATTGCCCATCCTAGGTTGTTGGCCCGCAACTATGCAAGTACGCCCTTGACGTTCTGACTTGGCTGGTTCAACGTGTTTCCCACGGCCATAAGCCATTTTCCGGTTGAAATTATTTTGATTTGATCTTGAGACTAAATATCGTAAAGAACTAAACTGTTGACGGAGAGTTTCGTAACGCAGTTGGCAGACTTGTTGTAGTCGTCGCTGTTGCTGTTGACGTCGTAATAAAATGTCTTGATACGGCAACGTAGCAGTTCCAGTGTTATTAGTGTAACAGGCCCGT
>JASANE010000094.1:0-12487 GCA_030248225.1 Trileptium ribeirensis | reverse complement strand
CATTATTACTTGGTTCAGTTTTGTTGTATCATTATTTTGACGACGGCCTTTGATGAATTCTAGTAACAATGCTAGGCACTTCAGGCAACGCTATGGATAAATACTAGAAACAATGAGCCGTTCCGTATGCGACGCTGTATATTTTGACGACGGCCTTTAATGAATTAGTAACAATGCTAGGCACTTCAGGCAACGCTACTGATAAATACTAGAAACAATGAGCCGTTCCGTATCAAGACACTGTATATTTTGACGACGGCCTTTAATGAATTCTAGTAACAATGCTAGGTCACTTCAGGCAACGCTATTCGGATAAATGCTGAAAAACAATGAGCCGTTCCGTATTGAGAACACTGTATATTTTGACAACGGCCTTTAATAAATTCTAGTAACAATGCTAGGCGCTTCAGGCAACGCTATCGATAAATGCTGGAAACAATGAGCCATTCCGTATCAAGACACTGTATATTTTGACGACGGCCTTTGATGAATTATTAGTAACAATGCTAGGCACTTCAGGCAACGCTATGGATAAATGCTAGAAACAATGAGCCGTTCCGTATCGAGACACTGTATATTTTGACGACGGCCTTTGATGAATTAGTAACAATGCTAGGCACTTCAGGCAACGCTATGGATAAATACTAGAAACAATGAGCCGTTCCGTATCGAGACACTGTATATTTTGACGACGGCCTTTAATGAATTCTAGTAACAATGCTCAGGCGCTTCAGGCAACGCTATGGATAAATACTAGAAAACAATGAGCCGTTCCGTATCGAGAAGCACTGTATGCTTTTGACGACGGCCTTTAATGGATTAGTATACAATGCTCGGCGCTGCAGCAACGCTATGGAACGATGCAGTAACAATGAGCGTTCCGACGAGACACAGGAGATTTTGACGACGGCCTTGATGAATTCTAGTAAAAAGAAGCACTTCAAGCAACGCTATGGATAAATACAGAAAACAATGAGCCGTTCCGTATAGAGAAACAATGTATATTTTGACGACGGCCTTTGATGAATTCTAGTAACAATGCTAGGCACTTCAGGCAACGCTATGGATAAATACTAGAAACAATGAGCCGTTCCGTATCGAGACAATGTATATTTTGACGACGGCCTTTGATGAATTCTAGTAACAATGCTAGGCACTTCAGGCAACGCTATGGATAAATACTAGAAACAATGAGCGTTCCGTATCATGAGAGCTGTATATTGACGACGGCCTTTAATGAATGCTAGTAACAATGCTAGGCACTTCAAGCAACGCTATGGATAAATACTAGAAACAATGAGCCGTTCCGTATCAAAACACTGTATATTTTGACGACGGCCTTTAATGAATTCTGGGTAACAATGCTAGGCACTTCAGGCAACGCTATGGATAAATACTAGAAACAATGAGCCGTTCCGTATCGAGACACTGTATATTTTGACGACGGCCTTTAATGAATTCTAGTAACAATGCTAGGCACTTCAGGCAACGCTATGGATAAATACTAGAAACAATGAGCCGTTCCGTATCGAGACACTGTATATTTTGACGACGGCCTTTGATGAATTCTAGTAACAATTCTAGGCACTTCAGGCAACGCTATGGATAAATACTAGAAACAATGAGCCGTTCCGTATCGAGACACTGTATATTTTGACGACGGCCTTTAATGAATTCTAGTAACAATGCTAGGCACTTCAGGCAACGCTATGGATAAATACTAGAAACAATGAGCCGTTCCGTATCGAGACACTGTATATTTTGACGACGGCCTTTAATGAATTCTAGTAACAATGCTAGGCACTTCAGGCAACGCTATGGATAAATACTAGAAACAATGAGCCGTTCCGTATCGAGACACTGTATATTTTGACGACGGCCTTTGATGAATTAGTCGTGAAGCAATGCTAGGCACTTAAGGCAGACACTATCGATACGAATGCTAGAAAAACAATGAGCCGTTCCGTATCGAGACAATGTATATTTTGACGACGGCCTTTGATGAATTCTAGTAACAATGCTAGGCACTTCAGGCAACGCTATGGATAAATACTAGAAACAATGAGCCGTTCCGTATCGAGACACTGTATATTTTGACGACGGCCTTTAATGAATTCTAGTAACAATGCTAGGCACTTCAGGCAACGCTATGGATAAATACTAGAAACAATGAGCCGTTCCGTATCGAGACAATGTATATTTTGACGACGGCCTTTGATGAATTCTAGTAACAATGCTAGGCACTTCAGGCAACGCTATGGATAAATACTAGAAACAATGAGCCGTTCCGTATCGAGACACTGTATATTTTGACGACGGCCTTTGATGAATTCTAGTAACAATGCTAGGCACTTCAAGCAACGCTATGGATAAATACTAGAAACAATGAGCCGTTCCGTATCGAACACTGTATATTTTGACGACGGCCTTTGATGAATTCTAGTAACAATGCTGGGCGCTTCAAGCAACGCTATGGATAAATACTAGAAACAATGAGCCGTTCCGTATCGAGACACTGTATATTTTGACGACGGCCTTTGATGAATTCTAGTAACAATGCTAGGCACTTCAAGCAACGCTATGGATAAATACTAGAAACAATGAGCCGTTCCGTATCGAGACACTGTATATTTTGACGACGGCCTTTGATGAATTCTAGTAACAATGCTAGGCACTTCAGGCAACGCTATGGATAAATACTAGAAACAATGAGCCGTTCCGTATCGAGACACTGTATATTTTGACGACGGCCTTTGATGAATTATAGTAACAATGCTAGGCACTTCAGGCAACGCTATGGATAAATACTAGAAACAATGAGCCGTTCCGTATCGAGACACTGTATATTTTGACGACGGCCTTTGATGAATTCTAGTAACAATGCTAGGCACTTCAGGCAACGCTATGGATAAATACTAGAAACAATGAGCCGTTCCGTATCGAGACACTGTATATTTTGACGACGGCCTTTGATGAATTCTAGTAACAATGCTAGGCACTTCAGGCAACGCTATGGATAAATACTAGAAACAATGAGCCGTTCCGTATCGAGACACTGTATATTTTGACGACGGCCTTTGATGAATTCTAGTAACAATGCTAGGCACTTCAGGCAACGCTATGGATAAATACTAGAAACAATGAGCCGTTCCGTATCGAGACACTGTATATTTTGACGACGGCCATTAATGAATTCTAGTAACAATGCTAGGCACTTCAGGCAACGCTATGGATAAAATAATAGAAACAATGATATAAGACAACAGTGGCTAAGGCCCGAAAGTTATAGAAGATTAAGTTCTCCCTCAGTTCTAAAACAATAAAGTCTTGTTTGAAGTCGAGTCAAGACTATCCAACGAATAAAAGCTGGCAAACGCTCCTAATAAAGTTGATACGTGACCCAGGAGTCACATTTTTAACCCTGACAGCACTGAGCTTTTAAAAACATATAAACTGCGAGATAAATTGTCTAAAATACCCTATTTATACAAAAAATTCCAAATAAATTCATCGTAATTGAAGAGCCACCTGACAACATATGGTCCTATATTTGGGTCGTCTGATGAATAACTTGCAAGGTGGAACGTATACTCTAGGCTTTATAGTAGTACGGCAATATTTTGCTACAAAATATGGGCCAAGTCATTTCTCAAGCCAAAATCGAACAAGAAATTCCTAGAGCCACGGGAGGGCCTATATATTTACTGTTGGTGCAGGAACATATACGAACGAAAACACGTTGAAATTCGGTCGCTGGTGGATCCAGAAAATTTTGACTGAAGGGGACATAGGAGAGGGGTTAAGGCACGAACGCTTGATCAATCCTACATCGACAAAGTGTTCTAACACTGTTTATGTTTTTCTCAGTTTTGAAAACCCGACTTAGGTCTAAAGTGTGACGGGGAGGTAGGATTGGAGCTCTCTAAAGCCGTATGTGGTTTCGACTATACACAGCAAAACAACGAAAATTTAGGCCACAAACTGAAAACCAGTCACCGATTTTTAAAAAATATCTGGACGTCGAAAAGCATTTTTCGCGTTTTACGTCTCAACTTTTGAAAATAATATTCGTTCACAAATCGTTTGGCGAGGCATAGGCACAAATTCCGGAGGATCAGGGCAGGAGTGTAACGAGAGAAGGGAGGGCACGTGAGCTTCTCTAGCAGGTCGTAAGAGGGCGCCCCAATGGCGCCCGCATACCAATTCCTTCGCAAACAAGAAATAAAATTCAGAATTTTGAAACAATATTATTTTTACGCCTTTGACACAAATTCCTTTCGTAACGGTTATCTAAATGGAGTCAACAATTTGAAATGACGGAACCCAAAATTGTACAACTCAAAATTAAATAGGACGCCCAAAAGTTTTTGACCCTAAATAATTTTCGTACTACGGGGCGAAAAATCCTTGAGTTGGGAACGCAAACCATTGAGTAGGGGCACTACATTTTTTGCTCGCCCACGGGCGCCGCATACCCACGCTACGCTACTGGGTCAACGGGTCAAGGCACTCTATATTTTGTAGGCCATATATACCTCAAAAGTATTTGACATCTATTATACTTACCTATCGAAACCGCGGCCCATGTCAACGTTTAGGGGCCGAAGTATAATGCATGCCATGTCGTTCTCGATATACTAAGCCTAAGCCTTAGTCTTGGTCTAAGCTAAGGTTCCTATATGAGCCATGTACTAAGCCTAAGTATAAGTCGTGGGGCTGTCGCCCCCTGAACCCCCGCTCTAAGCTGTTCTTTTTTTTATAACATTATAACATCAGGTCCCTAAAGCTGGCATGGGACGAAACAGCTATGGGGGCCCCAAAAGAGTATTACCTCCCCACCCCAACTTTAAGAATATCTTCCTTCGCCACATCGGCGCAAATCCATTCTTATTTTCTAAATCTGATTTACATAAAATCCGCGCTACTGCGTCCCAATAAATTATGCGATTTGGTTTAAGCAATGACAGCTTCCATTGTAACCATATATTGGATCTCGTTACAATGGAACCATTTTAATTATTATTTATTGGCTATGTTTATGCCTGCATAGTCGGCTTGGTACCATGTATCCACACACTTACCTAACCTAGACTAACCAGAACCACCCACTAACCTAAACCCAACAGAGAAACCAGCAATATAAAATGAATCCGTCATAAAAAAACTACGTAAGACTGTTTTAAAACGAAAATAACATCATTTGAGAACTTTTTAGAGTTGTTCAAAGGCTTTTTCATTATAAAACACTATAAGAAATTTTACAATATGCGGATCATGTAATGTAATATGAGAAAATTATACAATGTAACAGAAAACTGACAACATAAACATGTAAAATGCATTAATACTGTGTATTTATTTATGACGATTGCAGTAAGATAGATAGCAATTATAGGTGTGAGCCAAGTAGACTATCCGGGTCGGGTCATACTGAATAGACCGCGGTTTGCCGGCTCCAGCTGTTTCCCAGCTTAGCAAAACGATATCTGGCATTTACGATAGATAACAATTATAAGTGTCAGCCTATTAGCCTATTCGGGTCGGGTCAGACTGAATAGACCGCGGTTTGCCGGCTCCAGCTGTTTCCCAGCTTAGCAAAACGATATCTGGCATTTACGATAGATAACAATTATAGGTGTCAGCCTATTAGCCTATTCGGGTCGGGTCAGACTGAATAGACTGCGGTTTGTCGGCTCCAGCTGTTTCCCAGCTTAGCAAAACGATATCTGGCATTTACGATAGATAACAATTATAGGTGTCAGCCAATTAGGCTATCTGGGTAGGGTCAGACTGAATAGACCGCGGTTTGTCGGCTCCAGCTGTTTCCCAGCTTAGCAAAACGATATTTGGCATTTACGATATATAACAATTATATCTAATGAGCTTAGTGATAAAAAACTAAAGCAGACGTCATCATTTCGACCTCTGGGCCTCAAATGGGCTCAAAATTGGCTAAGTGTCGCGAACAACTGGTCCGCTCAGCCCCCCTTTCCGGTGAGCTATTTCTGGCACTGGTCAAAACGCAATTCACCATGGGAGGGTGGGACGAATATATTTTATGCCAAACCACTCCATGAAATTAAGCGGTCAAGGTACAATCTGTAATGTAGTAACGTGCCAGTGGGTGATCACTTCTTGTTAATATTTGTAGTAAATATATTTTCATCAGATTTTTAGTTCAGAAATGCCAAATCAAAGCATGGGTTCAGCATGGGACTAGAGGAATAACTCTATTTTGGGCCAAAATTAGTCTCAGTTTTGCTGTTAACCTTTATATCTTCTGTATATACCGTGCTAATGTTTCGTGATAGATGGTTTAAATTTTCAGAGTATATACAAGCAAGATATCTAAAGCCGTGTTCACACGCTTAAACTATTTGCTCAAATCTTAAGCTCAAAATCTGAGCTCAAAATTTGATCAAATTTTGACCACAATTTGACGGTAATTTTTAAAGGAAATTTCGGTTATTTCAAAATTTGAGATCAAAATTTGAGCTCAAAAATTTTCAAGTAATAGCTATCATCTATGATTGGCTACAGGAATATCCTTAAAAAAGTTTGAACAGTGTTCACATGGTCAAACTTTACCAAAAATACAAAAAAGATGCCTTCAAATTTTGATCAAAAAAGCTCTTCAATAGTGGAAGGGCCTTGCAAACTCGGTCGAGGGGACAATTCATTTAAACTCGTGTTGTGCTCTATTAATAGCCGTCAGTTAACTTTTTTCCCGCACGGCAGTGGGAATGACGCTGGAGGCTGGGAGCCCTACCCCTTCTTACGATGACACTGGCTACATATACCGCAAGTTAAAACGTAATTGCTCAACAACGAACCTCTAGCAATCTTTGTATAGAGCCTGGTCGCTTATATACAATATTAATATCGCTATCGGACGTAAGAATGGGCCCGGCGAACTGTTAAGATTAAACATAACCCAGCGTGGATTAGGTAAACTGTTTACAATACAATACAAATTTATCCAGTTCCTATGGTACATACGAGACATTACATTTACTGCAGTGTTCTGCTTCTGAAACGCGTTCATACGCTCGAGAATGAGAATTCATTAAGCGTCGTCCGCAAAACATCGCCATACATGTGTATCATAAGGTAGAAAATTCACATAAGGAAATGAATAACGTAAGGGCAGAAGGGGGTAAAGCATAGCCTCTTACATCTGCCTATATATCTGTAGTAATTTAAAAGATGTTTATATCAACCTGATTGAGTAGTACACAAAATTTTTTTCATTTTGATTTTGCTGGCCAGATCGTGATACATATTTATAAATCAGTATTTACTAGGACATACATAAATAATCTGATATGGGACAGTAGTGCTCTTCCACTACTACTCTACATTAGAGCGTCACCAAATGACGAAATCCTATGTACGCTTTGAAAGCGAATAAACCAGTACTACACATTCGGCCCAAGTAACCCTGAGGGGCGGTAGGTTATAAGGTTAGAAAAAAGAACAGCTTAGAGCAGGGGGTTCGGGAGGCGGCAGCGAGAACGGCATGGCCTGCATTTTATTTCCGCCCCCCAGGGTTACTTTGGCCACACATTTTGTAGGGCTTCCACGGATAAGGATGCAAAAATTAACTGAAACTATATTTGACTAACTTGGGCTCCTAATTATTTCGTAAAAAAACTAAGCTACAATTAGTAAGCCTATTTCAATCAAACATTTTTCTGGAAAAGCTATTCAAATTATGGATATATTGTTAAATCTGTGCCAATTTTGGAGGTGGGTAGGTTTTAATTGCAGGCTGCGTTCAGTAGAGACAGTGCCATTCGTTTTAGCTGCATGTGACTAAGGTTTAATACTGCCCCAAAACGACGAATGATAAGCATGGATTGAACACAGTAGTGTTGAACAGAAATATAAAAAAAACTTACAGATCATTTCGGGTTGTCTTGTAGACCTCGGATAAAAATTATCCGGTGGAAAAAATGTACGCAAAAATTTACATTACGCGTTTTCGCTCATGAAATTGAAATTTCAACCGCTATTCGCCAACCCATTCATTAAAATTTCAAGTTTTATCACGCAATAGTAAATGTGTTAAAAATATTTAAGCATCTAATCATTATTTAGTCGTTCGTCTGTATAAATCTGTTGTAGAGAATTTGGATTACATTTCGAAAAGTTACGCTTAAAATATAATTCAACACTTTTAACTTGCGCTTTAAAGTAGAATTTCAGTAAGATTTGTGAAAAACAATGTGCTAAAATATCAAATTTTTGCGCCATTTATGAATACTATATTGTAGCGTCTTATGCGCGAGTAAACTTAAGGTAAATCTAACAACCAATCTATTTTGTAATCTTGCATAAATATTGTTACGGAACGCTTTTTGGTCAGCTCAAATTCGGCGTAAAACTCTTCGCGAACACAGTGATCGCGATAGAAATATGACCATTTTGTGTTCCCAAAAATTCAAGTAAAATTAACCAAATTTTTGATAATGAAAAATTGTCGAATTTATATTAAACCGGTTTCGCGAACACCGAGAGCTTAACTATATGATCGATTTAATTGTGATGTATATACTTTTGCATCAAATTTGTTCGCAAACAGCATAATCCAACTTTAAACGATTGGGTATTAAGGAACCGAATTTGTGCAAATTGAAAACGCCGAAATTCAGTTGGAACACAGAGCCTAATTTCTGGCACTTGAATTTGATTTTGCCAATTTTCGGTTAACGAAAACTCGAATGAAATTCAACCTTTTTCCTATAAAGGTTTGCGATTTGATATCGGCAATTACAAAATAGCATGGTTAGCGGGGTCACCTTAAGTCTACGCATGCATTACTACAATAGCGTAGCTTCAACGAGAGTTGATCGGGCCTGTGGTATAGCGGCAGCGCCCTAGTCTTTCAACCTAGGGTCCCAAGGTTGAGTCCTGACAGGTCCGTCGCTAGATCTTTTGTGGACCTTTTCCAACATAGTTTCGGGCTTTTATGCTCATGTCCCAGTCGCCGTGATGTAACATTGTTTTCGTTACTTGACCTATTGTTCTACTTGGTGATAGAGAAACTACTATTGTAGCGGTTCGAATAACACGGTCAACGATTCCTCTAATAGAAGCTACCAGACCGCAAAAATTTTTTTGTCTGTGACAATCATAACTCATCACCGGATTGACGGATGATCCCAAATTGTTTTTACTATAATACCCAGTTTGTAATTGATTATATGCCGATCGAGCATCGTTTTATCATGAGATTACTCCGTATTTTAAAAGATTCTTGCACCCAGGAGTCTAGATCGAAATGTATACGTAAAATGTTGCGGCCTTCTGATGCCTTAAAACCGATTACCGGTGGAAAAACACTTTTAAAATATAATTTTTCCATTTGCGCGTGTCAAGAATTTACAAAATGCAAAATCCAGTTGCAGAATTCATAACCGAACGCAACGGTATGAATTTTAATTAATGACATTGTGGAAACTGTGAATTGTTGTTTTGCAATACCGTTTTAAAATTTAATATTTCTTTTCGATAAGGTCAAAAAATGTTAACCAGACAGATTTTTTTAAAATACGCTTTCGAAGTTTGGATTAATTAACGAGTCAATTATAAATCATTTCAACAAAACTATGACACTTGGTACTCTATCCGTGTAACTTTACCTTTAGTTTGGCCGCACAACTTGCTTTTACGTCAGATTAAAAGTATTCCCCTTTGTAATCTGACAAAATATTTGAAATCAATTGCGGTTTTCAAACCATTCATATGCTTTAAATTTGAAACCAGCCATTCCAACGATAATAGGTGATCGAGTATGCCTGCAAAACGTTGACTATCGTGCCCAAAATATTAAGTTTGGCCTTGTAACTGCTTTGCGATAAGCATAGTTAGCTTAGTTCTATGGGGACATTAATAGTATTTTCGTATATTGGGAAAATGTGCCTACTAAGTCTATTCACCCTATTGCTGCAACAGGCAGTCAGATTTTAGTTTTAAAGGCGTTTTAGCTCGCATTTGGCCCTTTAAAATAGATCCATATTTTGGTCGACAAATTACATGTGATTCAAGAAACCGTTCGCTCCCAAGCCAAATTAAAAACATATCCCATTATAGATCCATATTTTGGTCGACAAATTACATGTGATTCAAGAAACCGTTCGCTCCCAAGCCAAATTAAAAACATATCCCATTATAGATCCATATTTTGGTCGACAAATTACATGTGATTCAAGAAACCGTTCGCTCCCAAGCCAAATTAAAAACATATCCCATTATAGATCCATATTTTGGTCGACAAATTACATGTGATTCAAGAAACCGTTCGCTCCCAAGCCAAATTAAAAACATATCCCATTATAGATCCATATTTTGGTCGACAAATTACATGTGATTCAAGAAACCGTTCGCTGCCAAGCCAAATTAAAAACATATCCCATTATAGATCCATATTTTGGTCGACAAATTACATGTGATTCAAGAAACCGTTCGCTCCCAAGCCAAATTAAAAACATATCCCATTATAGATCCATATTTTGGTCGACAAATTACATGTGATTCAAGAAACCGTTCGCTCCCAAGCCAAATTAAAAACATATCCAATTATAGATCCATATTTTGGTCGACACATTAAATGTGATTCAAGAAACCGTTCGCTCCCAAGCCAAATTAAAAACATATCCCATCATAGATCCATATTTTGGTCGACAAATTACATGTGATTCAAGAAACCGTTCGCTCCCAAGCCAAATTAAAAACATATCCCATTATAGATCCATATTTTGGTCGACAAATTACATGTGATTCAAGAAACCGTTCGCTCCCAAGCCAAATTAAAAACATATCCCATTATAGATCCATATTTTGGTCGACAAATTACATGTGATTCAAGAAACCGTTCGCTCCCAAGCCAAATTAAAAACATATCCCATTATAGATCCATATTTTGGTCGACAAATTACATGTGATTCAAGAAACCGTTCGCTCCCAAGCCAAATTAAAAACATATCCCATTATAGATCCATATTTTGGTCGACAAATTACATGTGATTCAAGAAACCGTTCGCTCCCAAGCCAAATTAAAAACATATCCAATTATAGATCCATATTTTGGTCGACAAATTAAATGTGATTCAAGAAACCGTTCGCTCCCAAGCCAAATTAAAAACATATCCCATCATAGATCCATATTTTGGTCGACAAATTACATGTGATTCAAGAAACCGTTCGCTCCCAAGCCAAATTAAAAACATATCCCATTATAGATCCATATTTTGGTCGACAAATTACATGTGATTCAAGAAACCGTTCGCTCCCAAGCCAAATTAAAAACATATCCCATTATAGATCCATATTTTGGTCGACAAATTACATGTGATTCAAGAAACCGTTCGCTCCCAAGCCAAATTAAAAACATATCCCATTATAGATCCATATTTTGGTCGACAAATTAAATGTGATTCAAGAAACCGTTCGCTCCCAAGCCAAATTAAAAACATATTCCATTATAGATCCATATTTTGGTCGACAAATTACATGTGATTCAAGAAACCGTTCGCTCCCAAGCCAAATTAAAAACATATCCAATTATAGATCCATAGAAACCGTTCGCTCCCAAGCCAAATTAAAAACATATCCCATTATAGATCCATATTTTGGTCGACAAATTACATGTGATTCAAGAAACCGTTCGCTGCCAAGCCAAATTAAAAACATATCCCATTATAGATCCATATTTTGGTCGACAAATTACATGTGATTCAAGAAACCGTTCGCTCCCAAGCCAAATTAAAAACATATCCCATTATAGATCCATATTTTGGTCGACAAATTACATGTGATTCAAGAAACCGTTCGCTCCCAAGCCAAATTAAAAACATATCCCATTATAGATCCATATTTTGGTCGACAAATTACATGTGATTCAAGAAACCGTTCGCTCCCAAGCCAAATTAAAAACATATCCCATTATAGATCCATATTTTGGTCGACAAATTACATGTGATTCAAGAAACCGTTCGCTCCCAAGCCAAATTAAAAACATATCCCATTATAGATCCATATTTTGGTCGACAAATTACATGTGATTTAATAAGCCGTTCGCTCCCAAGCCAAATTAAAAAACATATCCCATTATAGATCCATATTTTGGTCGACAAATTACATGTGATTCAAGAAACCGTTCGCTCCCAAGCCAAATTAAAAACATATCCCATTATAGATCCATATTTTGGTCGACAAATTACATGTGATTCAAGAAACCGTTCGCTCCCAAGCCAAATTAAAAACATATCCCATTATAGATACATAGTTTTGGCGACAAATTACATGAGATTCAAGAAAACGTTCGCTCCCAAGCCAAATTAAAAACATATCCCATTATAGATCCATATTTTTGGTTTACAACCTACATGTGATTCAAGAAACCGTTTGCTCCCAAGCCAAATTAAAAACATATCCCATTATGTACTAGGACCAACTCTTGCCCTAAGGATTCCGAGCTGCACCA
>JASANE010000090.1:0-64364 GCA_030248225.1 Trileptium ribeirensis | reverse complement strand
TGCTCCATATTTTCCAATTTCCTAATTTCCCGTTTCCCAAGTTTCCCTTCCACTTTTCCAGCTTTCCCTAATTTTTCTTTTTCCCCCCAAGTCGCTTTCCGGTTTCCTAATTTTCCCTTTTCTGAGTTTTTTATTTTCCTTGCAAATTACTGTATTTCCAAAAATTTTTGTTTTTCCCACATTTTCCAAGTTTCTCAATTTTTGTTTCCACTTCTGAGTCTCGTTTTGCAAATTTCTAGATGGGAAATCGTAAAAATTCTTTTTTAGTTTGTCGCGCGATTTGACCTTTCGAATGTAACCCTATTTTCACAAATTCTCTCTCCCATTCTATACAAAAAGTGGATACCACGCGCCATTCAGTTTGTACCTAGAATTATCATCGGGTCAAAAATGGCAAAAGAAGGGTCTCAAAACCCTTTGCCAATTCTGGCCGTAGGGGTATGAATATTCGGTAGCGGAGCCCACAATTTGCACACGTGTCCCGCCTTCTGAAAAACGAGACCGGCAATCAGCTCTTCGAGATCCACGATCACGACTTCCATCGTGAGACCTAATCATTACGGTGGGGCCAATGGGTCCGTCGATCATTCGTCTTAAATAGAGTGTGTTCTCACTGTTTTTACCTTACAATGTTCAATATTCTTGTCAAACACTGCTGCATATGTATTGCTATTAGTATTCCAACTTGAATTGAAAAGCCAGACTTTTTTTTTGGGGGTTTCAATGGTTTTAAAGTGGACGAACTTGATTTCAAAAAATGAGTCCTTATTTTTATTTATTATGATTGATATATCATCAAAATTGTTTATATCTCCCGTTTTTCTGTGCCAGAATACGATTATTTGGTTATCAGAGCCTAGCACATAGAAATTTACGCTTTTATACGCACTTTGAAAATTATGCATATCCACATGTTCCCATTTTCCCACATTTTCCAGTTTCCTAATTTTCCCGTTGCGAAAATTCCCGAAACTTTCCAGTTTCCCTTTAGAAATTTGGGAGTCAAAACCGGAAAAGGGAAAATTAGGAAACTGGGAAACTTGGGAAAACGGAAATTTAGGAAACTGGAAAATGTTGGAAACGGGAAAGTTTTTATAAACTGCATAGAGTTGGGAAACGAAAAACTCGGGAAAAGGAAAAATTAGGAAACTGGAAAACGTGGGAAACTGGAAACGGGAAACTTTGGCAACGGGAAAATTAGGAAACTGGAAAATGTGGGAAATGGGAACGTGTTTGGATACTGCATAATTTTGAAGTCGTCTAAAAAGCATAAGATACTTGTGCTAGGCTCTAGATAACCAAATAATCGTATTCTGGCACAGGAAAACAGAAGATATAGACAATTTTTGATGACCTGTATGCAATACATAATCAGATAAATGAAAATAAGCTACATTTTGGAAATCAAGTTCGTCCACTTTAAAACCATTGAAACCCCAAGAAAAAGTATAATAGAGTCAAGTTGGAATCTAGATAGCAAAGCCATCGTATCCAGCGTGTTTGACAACGTATTAGGCAAACGTTGTAAGGTAAAAACAGTCAATAACACAGCGAAATTTTAAAAATTCTTATTTCTAACAAATGATCAACGAACCATATTCGGCCCCACAATGGCTCATGTAGTGATCTCACAATGAAGTCGTGATCATCAAAGTTGTGGATCTCGAAGAGCTGATTCCGGTCTACATTTTTCGAAGCGACGCCTGTATCGAGATATGGGCTGCCAAATTCTAGTACCCCTACGGCCATTCTTTGGCAAAGAACTTCTAAAAAACCCTTCTTTTTGCCATTTCGACCCGAAAAAAAAATTAGTCGAGTTGTTCGCGTTCAACTGAATGGCACATCGCTATCACTTTTGCTACTGATCAAAAAAATTTGTTGAAATCCGTACATTCGAAAGCGAGTTACGAATGACAGCGACAAACTAAAAAAGAATTTTTACGATTTTCCATCTAGAAATTTGGGAAACGAAAAACTCGGGAAAAGGTAAAATTAGGAAACTGGAAACTTGGGAAAGGGGAAAATTAGGAAACTGGAAAATGTGGGAAACGGGAAATTTTTTGGAAAGTGCATAAATTTGGGAAACGAAAAACTCGGGAAAAGGGAAAATTAGGAAACCGGAAACAGGAAGCTTGGGAAAAAGAAAAATTAGGAAACTGGAAAACATGGGAAACTGGAAACGGGAAACTTGGGAAACGGGAAAATTAGGAAATTGGAAAATATGGGAAATTGGAAAATGTGGGAAATGGGAACGTGTTTGCATACTGCATAAATTTGGGAAACGGAAAACTCGGGAAACTGGAAACTTTGGAAACGGCAAACTTAGGAAACTGAAAGATGTGGAAAACGGCAAACTTGAGAAACGGGAAACTTAGGAAACTGGAAGATGTGGGAGATGGGAAACTCGGAAACGGGAAAATTAGAAAAATGTGTAAAACGGGAAAGTTGGGAAACGGGTAATTGTTTGGAAACTCCATAAATTTGGGAAGCCAAAAACTCGGAAAAAGGGAAAATCAGGAAACTGGAAATGAGAAACTTGGGAAACGGGAAAATTAGGAAACTGGAAAATGTGGGAAATGGGAAACTTGGGAAACGGGAATGTCTATGGAAACTGCATAAAGTTGGGGAACAGGGAACTCGAGAAACGGGAAAATTAGGAAACTGGAAAATGTGGGAAACTGGAAATGGCAAACTTAGGAAGCGGGAAAATTAGGAAACTAGAAAATGTGGGAAATTGGAAAATGTGTGAAACGGGAAAGTGTTTGGGTACTGCATAAATTTGGGAAACGGAAAACACGGGAAACTGGAAAATTAGGAAACTGGAAAATGTGGGAAACAGGAAACTTTGGAAACGGCAAACTTAGGAAACTGGAAGATGTGAAAAACGGGAAACTCGGAAAACGGGAAAATTAGGAAAATGTGAAAAACGGGAAACTTCGGAAACGGGAAATTGTTTGGAAACTGCATAAATTTGGGAAACGAAAAAGTCGGGAAAAAGGTAAATCAGGAAACTGGAAACGGGAAACTTGGGAAAACGGAAATTTAGGAAACTGGAAAATGTTGGAAACGGGAAAGTTTTTATAAACTGCATAGAGTTGGGAAACCGGAAACTCAGGAAACTTAAGAAACTGGAAGATGTGAAAAACGGGAAACTTGGAAAACGGGAAAATTAGGAAAATGTGAAAAACGGGAAACTTGAGAAACGGGAAATTGTTTGGAAACTGAGTGGAAACTGCACTCGCTCCGTTTCAATAATTGGATTTCAAGATTTCGAAATAAGCTAAAATCCTTTAAAACATAATCTAAGAGTAAAGAAGCACAGATTATTCAGGGTGCTGTATTTTAAACTGAATTAATAGTATCTCACTTTTCAACGCATTGGGCTGCCTTCTCCATTCGCGGCAAAGTTTACAAGGGGGAGTGAACCTTCTCTCTGGTTCGGAACTTTTCCCAGGGGTGTGCACTAGGGGCACCATGGCTTAAACTGGGGAGCGCAGAACGGGGTCGAAATGGTAAAAATTTTGAAAACTTAATATTTTTCATCGAAAACGCTAAAAATGTTAATAAATGGCCGGAGAAAATGTCCAAAAACACCTCCAAACCAACCTTCCCATTTTTTACTAAAACGAACTTTGCCAATTTTTTGCTAAAATTAATAATTTTTTTACTTCACAAAGAGATTTTCGTAAAAATTTTGACAAGTTTCTATGTCAACTAGGTGTGTTTTTACCAGGGAAGGGGCAGAAATTTTGCTAGAGAGAGCCAAAATTTTGCCAGGATGTGCCAACATGGGGTGTTGTAGCGGGTTGAGATTTTGCCAGAGGGCATCGAAAAATGCCAGGGGCCCTTCCACCCTACCTTGGAAAACCCAGATTTATAATTCATTTTCGAAGAGCGCTATCATTTTACATTCCGTATCTAAATACGTGAACATAAGTACCAGACACACCAAAATCATACTACGTGTCACTGAGAAAATATATTCACATTATTTTCACGATACCGGTGAACATCCCTACCCCCACCCACACACACACTAGACCGTGGGGTTTCCCTCTTGATATTTCATCGCCGTTATACTTTGCTTCAACTATTCACTCACTCTCCGGTTTTGCTAAGTGTATTAAGACGTCTCGCATACCTGTTGGAAATGGCATGTCTCATACCAGTAGCAAAGCTTGAGTTCAACATGTACGAATCAACAATTTCAATACCCGACGCAATAAACACGTGCAGTTCAATGAGTTCGTTGATGATTTTCAAACATTCGCTGGAAAGCACAATGTTTTATACTATCGCGTTGTAAAATCGCATTCAGTACAGCACTGTCAGAAATAAAGCATTTAAATTATCAAGAATTAAACCAATTAGTAAATAGCGGGGTAGGGTGATGCACAGCGAGTATGGTATCATCTATAGTTGTCATTACGTGTAATCACCTATAACAAACGTCGTTAAATGTATATTATAGAACTCTAAGAAATCTAGAGCACTTGAAGCCTTATAATGAACATCTGATAAAACTCCAGACACGCCATCTTTTGCGCATGCCGCAACATCCATAATAGTTTCCCTGAGCGAAAGAATAACGCATCGTCAAATAAACAACAACAACGACAAAACGACAAAATTATTTCGGCAAATCGGATTCGCTGACGGTGGGCTTTAAATCTCCTTAAAATCCTCTGGAAAATATGACCCAGTCAATAACAGGTGTACCTGGGTGATATATCATTGTATTCAGCGTACCGAAAAAGCTATATAATACAGCTCTAAATGCACTGAAAGCAATATATAACTAAAACTGAAGACTGATTACATTAGGGATCAGCTTCATCGAACTTAAAACTACTGAAAACTTATGAAAATTCAGGATATATAAGTTCTGTCCTCTAGATAACAAGACCATTTTATGCAGCGTTCCGAAAAGCAACTATAAATATCATTCCTGATGTTAAGCACACAATATAACCAAACAAGTGAAAACAGACCATTTGGAAATCGGATTGCTCAATCGTGAAACATTTAAATCCAATGGATAGGTATAATATAGGCAAGTTGCGGAGGTCTATGAACTGATTGGTGGTATTCGTTTGTGGACGCGAAGACTGAGTCGCGAGGTGTGGGCTGCGAAACACTTTTGTACCCGTATGGACAGATTTGACAGAAAACTCTTAAAAATCTGTTATTGCCATTTTGACTCAGACTATGGGGGTCAAAGCTGTTCACATTCAACTAAAGGGTGCACTTTAGTATCGGGTAGAGTCACTTTAGTATCGGGTAGAGTCACTTTAGCTATCGAACAAAAATCGTCGAAATCTATCCATCCGAAGATGAGTTATGAGTGACACCAACGGACAAACACAAATTTTCATGATTTCTTCCCCTAGCATCCTCATGGGCAACCCAGCTCGCTTTGCTCGCTATGTTTCAATAATAGTTTCAAAATTTTAAGTAGACTTAAGATAGGCAAAATGATTTTATACATTCTCTCACAAAATAATCAACATTAGCACAAATTACAGTGTCAAAATAAAGCATGTCTTGTCTTATCACCAAGATGGTGACTTGTCAGCGGCGAATATGTAATTTACAGAGATGAATTATACTGATTACATAGCAATATTTATACTGAGCTATAAATTACAAAAGAGACAATGAATTGTTCTATAAAATGAGGCCAAGACACCTATATAGCTCAACAGATTGCGTAGATATTACCATTTTCGTGTATTTTGGAGGCCATTGTAAAATTGAAGTCCATTTTTGACCCAGCCCTGTAGCGTAAATAATAGTAACACACCCTTTGCAGTTACATAGAGGATTATTTGCTATACAAAGTGAGACCAAAAACATTCATATATCTTGAGCGGCTGCGGAGATATAATTTTAGTGTATTTAGGGTACCATGGGCCACTGAAAAACTTTACTGACATAACCCTGCAGCGTAAATAATAATAATACACCATTTGCACTTAGACCGAGAAGGAATGGCGCTATAAAATGAGACAAAAACGCGCATAGCTCGAGTCATTTCGGAGATATTACCATTTTCGTGTATTTTGGGTCTCATGGGCCATTTTAGAACCCGTTTTAATCCAAATCCCAAAATCTAAAAGAATTGCGTAGCAAAGCACAGACATAGAAGCTTTCTTGCTCTACAAAATGAGCCCAATTTCAGTTAAATATCTACACCGATTGTCGAGTTATAAGTACAGTGAAATTTAGCCCCTTTGCAGACGCCAGCCTTTTTAGCCCGCATTTTCGAGATGAAGATGTTGAAATCGGTTTTTGAGACTAATTAGGGTGCACAAATAAAGATTTTAAACTTTCATATAAGCTATTGCGCGAATCAATCTGTCCAGCCAAAGTTCAGTTATGTGTGTCACCCTAAGAACCCAATAACGGACATTGTCAAATTTCACCACTGCCACAGCAATTAAGAATTCTTCGCTTCGCCCGTTTCACTCGCTCAACATTCAATTATATTTAACATTAGAGGGTCAAAGATCTTGGGCTACAAGTACTTTACAAAAATAGCTCTCGCGGTTCCAGCTCCTAGTTTGCTTGAGATTTCAAAACCATTTAAATTAAAAATATATTGTCTAAAAATTACTTTCATACAACAAGGAACAGTACTTACGTATTTTTGACGAGTACTACAGTCAAGATAAAACAGTGTAGAGGTCAAAGACGTAAGGCCAAAAGAAAAGTACAAAGCCGTAAGTTTAAAACTCGAATACTAGTCTGCTTAAAATGAGTGGCTTCAAACATTTTTTATAACACGGTTCCATAATAAAAACACTGTTTCTAGTGGTAAAAATAGTGCACTGTAACAACAAATGAGCTTTATCAATCGCCACTTAACTACAATTCTAGTCAAAAATGACTGCTGTCTATTCAAAAATATTAAAATTGCAAGTTTTAAAAACTTAAAATAGCGTTAGAATTTTAGCGCGTTTTTAATTTGTTAAAGAGCTTTTCGACGTTTGTTCAGGAATTTTCTGCGGACCGGTAAATTCTGTTGCACTTCTTCTATTGGACGTAGGGTGTACCTTTGTCGAAAATTGGATGATTTTACAGAGGTACCATAAATTTGATATTAATTGCCGACTTACGAATGGTAGCCATGTTGAAACCAGCTAAGAATCATTGATTTCGGCAACGGCTCGATAATGTAAAGCATACGAAAAACCAATTGTTGGGCGGCTCTAGAGAGACACCTGAAAGCATTCGTCCATATTATGTGAACAGAATAAAATGCATTCAGACAGATGTTGCTCCATAATAGCGCTTTGCACTACATATCGCTTTAACACATGACACAATAAATCACTTCTAATACAGGAGTTACATACTCTTCTATTACTTTATTGCTAGGCCCCATTCCGCGAATCCACAAATATCGTGAAAATTAACAAAATTCAAGCTTCCTCCCAGAATGAGAAGTACATGTAAGTCTGATCGAGAATAAACTGATGAAGTACTTATAACCTTGATGAACTTGGCATTATTTATATTTATTGTCGTTTAACCACTCTATAATTATTATTGTACGACCTATTTTAACCATTTAAGATCTATTGTTGCAATTATTGCAACAATAGATCATAAATGGTTAAAATAGGTCGTACAATTGAAAAAAACTCATACAAATATTGTATGACTTATCGGTATAACTGTATTATCCATTGCCGTGCTTGTATGAATAAATGTACGGTTTATATACATGCATGATTTGTTACTAAATGGTAACTGTACCATGAGTATATATATATGAACTATTTGATTTGTGCCTTCATTTTATCGTTTGTATGAGTATGAGTATAGAATTTATATAGCGCTTTTTTCGTCAAAGGCGATGCAAAACTGCTGTTTAGCTGCTGTCGATTTTATATTAGTCACGAGGAAACAGATTCTTCAATTTTTTTCTTGAAACATTCAGCAGTCATTCCCTGAAACAGCAACTCCTTAGCAGGGAATAACCGGAACCGTCCATTTAAGCCGGATCCAGAACCTGGTCTTCGAAACTTATATAGAGTAAAACAGGTGAAGGAAGAAAAGAAGGTACAATGGATTTAAAAGTATTAAAATTAACTTTTACATTGACTTGACTTGACTTATGCCGGCTCAGCGTTGGAATGGAATCGACCGTCCCGTCGCTTTCGGCGCCATCATGACATCGCGAATCAGACCACGCCACATCGGACGATTTTGAGCATCTTCGATCGCGGATTGCACACAATAACGTGGATGTACTCGGGACAGATCGTCGTTGATTGTTTTTGTCCAAGTTTTGATTTGACCACCTTGTCGTTTGTGCCACGTCAAAGGGCGATTAGGAAAAAGCGACGCTCGCGCGATTCTCGAATGATGCATACGAGCGACGTGACCAAAGAGCTTCAATCGACGTTTACGGATTTCTGACTCAATTGATAACTGGTTGTTGGCCAGCCGGTGTAGTGTGTTGATGGGAACCCTGTCGATAAGTCGTATTCCGAGGATTCGCCGAAGACAACTGTTTTGGAACACTTCCAGACGGTGGGCGTCTGCTGCCAGCTTTTACATTAAACTCAATGTATTGCAATGGTACTATTGCATTTCTGGAACTTTGAAGAGACTGAGGAAGGTAATAATGTTTATTTATCAATTAATATTGAAATGATTTATATTCTTGTAAATCCTTGATCGTGTGATGGGGTGGCTGGATTTGGTTTTCTAGTCGAAACGTGCGAATCGGTATATTGTATCCAGTGAAAGGTGTGGGAAATCAACATTTCGAACGACATTGTCAATTTTTATTGCTGATGTGTCGATGATACAATTTCTTATATATATATATGGTTGACGAAATGATTTAGGCGGCTTCTTGTTGGTTTTTCCGGATGAATTGAACTTTACTGTGTATATAGGGCCTTAGTCGATCGAACGGGCGGAGTGTGTTTTAATACGGCGGAAAGACTAATACTGTGGATGGATAGCGCAAATGTTAGTTTTTGATTTAGAACCTTTGTTGAATTTTTGTTTAAACTAAGGAACGCTTTGAGAAGACTAAGTCAATGTACTCGTATTCGCCTTGGCTCGGGATGTGACATTACATTTTTGGAGGTCGTACTCGGGAAGAAAAGATAAAACAATTACAAACTCAAAACAAGGATATCGCGTTATTAATTAATCGCTTAACTGAAAATAGTTCCTACGAACTATCTAGGTACTACCAACTACAAAATGGTGTACTCTATAAGCGTTACAAGGACAAACTTCTATTAGTGGTACCCGTAGCACTACGGCCAGAAATACTGCAAATCCATTATGACGATATCTTTGGTGGTCCATAGGTGTTCACAAAACTTTGAGCAAAATTATGACATACTACTACTGGCCTAAGATGAACAGTGATGTTTCAGACTATGTTAAACGTTGTCTTTCGTGTCAAACTAAGGAAGGCAAGGCTACAGCAGGAAAAGTACCACTGCAGCCGACTGAGGTAACCAAACCTTTTGATAGAATTGCAATCGATTGTTTCGGACCGCTTCCACGGTACAAGCACGGCAAAAAATATATTGTCGTCATTAGTGAATATCTTACCAAATGGGTCGAAGCATACCCTACTATGGATATAACTGCTGAGACCATTTCTAAACTAATTGTGGAAAAATTCATGTGTGTCCACGGGGCACCCAAACAACTGCTAAGCGACAGAGGAACCAACTTCCTGAGTGATACAGTTAAGCAAATTTGCAAGCTACTAAATACACGTAAGGTAAATACTACGCCTTTTAATCCCAAATGCGATGGGTTTGTAGAAAAATTTAATCACACCATGTCTAATATGTTGTCCATGTACACTAATGCCCAACAAAATGACTGGGATGAGTACTTACCATATATTCTGTTTGCTTATCGCACCAGTGTTCAGGAATCAACTAATGAAAGCCCTTTCTACTTGCTGTTTGGTAGGGACCCATACTTACCGTCCGATATAGCTCTATTTTCGGACCCCAGAACCACAGCTAATGAGCAAAACTATGCTACGGAAATAACTAAGAAACTGTCTCATGCGTGGAAAACTGCACTAAAAGTTATTGTTACTTCACAGGCAAGACAGAAGTCGTACCATGATCGTGGGTCTAAAGAGCACAACTTCGGAGTTGGTGATCGACCACTACTTTTTAGGTTAAAGAGAACTAAGGGCTTAACTACAAAATTGGGGCACCCATGGAGAGGCCCTTACAGGATATTAGATGTTAATCCAGCTACCGCTCTCATTCGAGCATGCGACTACCCTGATAAACCCAGCTTTCGGTTGAACGTCACTCAATTAAAGCACTTTTATGGCCCTTATGTCCCACGCTCAAACTTTGCATCATCAGGTAGTTCCGATACTAACGATGTTGAACGCGTACATATCCCGGTTTCTGAGAATATTCCAACTCGCATAGAAGGCCCAACTTCGGAATCTAATACAAGCAGTCGATATCACTTCAGACCTCGTCGCAACCGAAACTAAACAACTTATTAGACTTATAAACATAATCTTAAGGTGTAAATATTATATTAACTTTTCGGTCTTTATATATTATATCTTAGCTCATTTCAGATGAAATTAAGAGTGCAAATATTTATTTATTTATTCTAATTTACTATTTTACATTTATTAATTTAACCTATTATTTAAATTTATTATCTTGGGGACATTTCCATCTTGGTCTTCTTCGTCTACTCTAAAACCTTTCTTACCGTTGAATCATCAAAACTTCGGGAAATCTAACATGACTACTAAGCCAAAACCGTACAGCTTTCGCATGCGACCTGAACGTCTTCCACAGTCTATAAGGTCTCGCAATGATCATGGAGAAGCGTGCATTAGGTTTGAGGACTTCTATCGCTATGGTGATTGTGACTGTAGCGTGAGATACATGTTCAACATATCCGACATCATTCTGATTCAACAGCGTTTCTTTACACAACTTGTTTCACGACTTGACTTACTACCATCTGATCACGACTTGCAGCAGTATAACTGTTCGGCTGCTTTCACTCACAAAATCTTGCACTTTCTGTTAGTCTTGATCTACATTAATCAACTAGAACAAAGCCAGATATATCGCCGACTACTAAAATTCATCGCCACGTTGACCCGTCAACAGTTCAAAAACATACTTCTGACTTATGGACAGACAACAAACTTTAGTGGCTCGTACTGGTCAACGTTCTTAAAGCATCTCGAACAAAGTAACTATAGTAACTCTCCGGCAATAACTCCTCACGTTCTTCCTTAACTACCGACAGCAAGCCAATTCTGTCGACATCCCCGATCTTGGCTGGTCGTTCGACAGAAAGTGACGAGAAGATGCCATCGACTTCGAAGGCAGATGATAAGATATCTGTGAGTGACTTGACGCCACCAAACATCGAGCTTGTCGATGGGGATGAAATATCTGAACAAATGTCAGTGTCAGAAAAAATGTCTGAACTATCTGACCCAACTTCATCGCAGTCGTTTCTTCAATGGCAAAATGAACTAGCCGAATTCAAAACCAAACTTGAGCATCTTGAGCAGAAACTCGGTGAAGAAATGACTTTGACACGGTCTAAGATAGGCCATCTCTCTGGGAAATTTGAACAGTTTCGCTCAAAATTCACTGAGTTCGGCGAACAGTTATTCAAACATCAGACGGACTAGTCTGCTAGTGTGGACTCAGGAATGTTTGAGTTGCACCTCGGCATGCAAACTATCATCAATCAGTCTATCGAACAACTTCAACAGCAAACATTTCCAATCGCAGCACTCTCCGTAGAGGAGATTGTTGAAGCTCTTCACCACTAACTATGTCAATCAGTCAGAAACCAATTTTAGGTTCTTACTATTTAATCTTAGCTACACCATAAACGAATTGAATACTCAGTAAACTTTCATGCATTATCGGGTGTATATAATCTTCCAGGCAATATTTTTATGATTACACGCCACTATGAGTATTCTGGTCACTAACCTGCCTTCTTGGTTCTTGTTAATCTTCTATGGGTCCGGTGCTATCCTCAGGGGTGAGGAGTGAAATGATTCATATTCTTGCAAATTCTTGATCATGTGATGGGGTGGCTGGATTTGGTTTTCCAGTCGAAACATGCGAATCGGTATATTGTATCCAGTGAAAGGTGTGGGAAATCTACATTTCGAACGACATTGTCTATTTTTATTGCTGATGTGTCGATGACACAATTTCTGAAATACATATTGTTGGCGAAATGATTTGGGCGGCTTCTTGTTGGTTTTTCCGGATGAATTGAATTTTACTGTGTACATACGGCCCTAGTTGATCGAACGGACGGAGTGTGTTTTAATACGGCGGAAAGACTAATACTGTGGATGGATAGCGCAAATGTTAGTTTTTGATTTAGAACCTTTATTGAATTTTTGTTTAAACTAAGCAACGCTTTGAGAAGACTAAGTCAATGTACTCGTATTCACCTTGGCTCGGGCTGTGACATTACAATATGTAGGTTTCTGAGCAACCATGGCAAAAAACGCCTTCCACTATACAGTCCTGCGCAAATTGCACTGTTGTAACTAATCATTCTGACATGGAGCGGAGAATAAGCACTTTCCCTCTGTCTCCAAATGCCTCTCTCCATCACACATGTTTTTTGTACGTTATTCTGTAGGATATGGTCGTAAAAGAATATAAAGGAAGGTATAATATAATTTTCTGATCAGTGGTCACAGACATGGTTTAGGCTAGCGTTGGGCAACCAGTGCCCGCCAGCTGGATGATAATGATGGTAACTTTCTGATCAGAATGCTATAAATTAGACAAACTGTTATACTGCTCGCCCAGTTTCAATAAATACAGTTCATTGGCAAGAACGCAGTTCCTGGCTGCGTTGCAGATATGTTACTTCAATGTAGACTGATTTACAAAGTTTATAAGCGCACTGGCGGGTGCTTGACGCAATTTGTGTTAGCGAAGCTTACAGCTACGTACTTCTAAATAATCCATACTCTGTTGCGAGTTGGACCGGTTTAATTCGAACATACCCCGTAGACTTCTGAATGTGTAAAATAGCTGCTACAAGCATCGAGCTGGCTTTGTTTTGTTAACAAACTCGTGCAGTATTAAGGTGAAAAATTCCTATTGAAATTAAGTGTCCTGCTTACGTTTCAGCCTGCAATTTGCTGAGTTAATCTTTTATATATTTTGTTTAGTTGCATTGGAATTTGATCATTGTGTATATATTACATATTTTTCATCCACAAATGAAGCAAAAATGTGGAAAATTTCAAACAAAATTTTTAAACTGGAATTCCGGTTCTGGTATTGTTTTTGCCTTTTGCCGGAACCGCAACCGCAACACGATTTTCACCGGAACCGGAATGCTGGTTACTCCGTAGGTGGTGAGTTCCTCATTGTCGCACCAATGTATCTATAGCTGGTATTTGATGCAATGCTAACGTGTAGTCAGGAAGGCAGCCAAGGATTCAGCAAGACTGCCTATTGTAGAAATTGTCAACATTTCGGATAGATACCGGGGAGATGAGCCTGATCTGATCATGATGTATAAACTTACGCATGGATTGGTCGAACCACGGTTTGACAAACATGTTTTGTCTGGCACCAGATGTTGGAACTCGTGGTCCCTAAAGGCAACCCCGTGCTTTCAAGAAAGCTTGTCTGAACTGCTACTAATACAGTTTTGTCAGCAGAATTATAGCTGCATAACCTCCTACCACTATGGGTTGTTTCTGCTTCAACTGTCAATGCGTTCAAAACGAGGCTTCATGATTCTGGATATTTCGACCCAATGTAAACTTTGCTGTGTGGTTCCTTTGTATTCCAGTTACAACAATCTGCGGACGAAGTGAAGCCGTGGATTAATCCATGGCTCTGGCCGAAACTACTCAGAAGTGGCCAACCCAGGTATAAAAGTGATTGATATACCAGTATCATCATCTTGTATTGAATGCGCCGTGGAATTGGTAGCCAATGTAGTTAGCGCATGATACGCGATATGTGTTCAGGATGTTGCGTGCGTGTCGCTATTCGAACCGCATTATAAAGCTAATGTCGAATTGGGACAAGACGTGATATTGGTAAGCCTGAATACAGTGCATTACAATTATCGATGCGGGACATGACGAATGCCGGGAGAATGCAGCGGAAACCTCGGAATTTAGCCACCGAGGTCGAAGCCGAGATATCTCCCGTTAAACCCAGCTGCACACGAGCAAGGTATTTTGGATGTGATCAGTAAAAGACAAACGCGAGTCCAGAACAACTCCTAAAACTTTAATCAATCCTGAAGGTTGTGCCATTCTTTGCAGGAAGAACTGTCAAGGGCTTGAGGCTGAAGTAAATCAATTCGATTTTGATTCATATAGCTGCATCTTATTAAAGGAAACCCTAGCCGTGAGGTCATCCAGCACGTTAACAGTATCATAGAGTGAATTCAATTCGAAACTCTCGTAGATATAGACATCCACTACATAACACAGAGCTTAGAATCCTGTTGTGGTTAAGATGTCAACTAACGTATAATGCAGCATAGATGTTAAATAGCAGCGGTCCAAGGATACTACCCTGTGGCACGCCGCCTTCTAATTCAGTGTTGGCTAAATAAACGGTACCAATCCAGACCACTTGTAAGCGACCATCTAGGCACTCGAAGAATCAATGAAACGTTCCCGGCCGTACGCCAACCCTTTTCAATCGTTGAATCAGTAGTGTGCGATCCTCAGTGTCAAAAGCTGTAGTTAGATAAAAAGAGATCAAAATCGTCTTTGTCAAATCAAAATCAAAATCTGTTTGTTCCTAGACCAGTTTTCCTATACGTTTCTGCGCAGGTTTAATAGCATTGTTTCAGTTGAGTGTGTTTTACGGCAGCCTGAATGATACTCAGGCAGACAGCTGTTGACTTCTAGATTCGAAACTGACTGAAAACCGCGCGTTCAGGCAATTTAGAGACGTAAAATATATTCAACACTGGCCGATACTGGTTAATGTTCTGTTGTTCAGAACTCGACAGCCTGAGGTGCGGGTAGACTACTGCTGGCTTCTCCCGTGCTGTAAATGTGTCTTATATAATTGAATTGTTTATTTGCTCCATTAGTATTGGCGATAGGGCATTGCTGTAGCCCTTCATAAAGCTTAGTGGGACAGGTTCGAGGACAATGCATTTAGCATGGCTTCTTTCAATCATTCAGATTGTTGGATCAATATTTACAGAAATGCGGTTCAAGTACTCCTTGTTATAAGTTGTTCGATTACGTCTGTACGCAATCGAGTTTAAAATGCTTATCGTATTCTGTTTATTTTATCATTGAGGAAAAAAGCAAAATCGTCAGATGAATACACTGTGCTAGGTGGTTTTCGCCAATTCAATCAGCATAGAGTTTATAACAATCCACGTCTTTTAACTACTTGCAGTGGCAAGATCGATTTTTCAGTGTCGCTAATTTTCACTTGGCACATACATCTAAAAGGAAGCTTGCTTTTCAAATTATAACGTCTCATGTATAATCTGCGATACAGTCTTTCCATCTTCCTCATGTCAGCTTTCAAACGCCTACACTCTGCATCAAACCACAGCCAATCCGGCGACTGTAGTACAGCTATTTGGCGTACTGGTGTGTCCTGAGCTGTTGTAGATTCAATAGAAAGATTTAATCCATCTGACCGACCGTCTATATTATCACTGTGGACACAACTGAGGATCAATTGTTGCTTATACCTCAAATTTTTACAAAATCTATGGATGTAAACAGACTGCCAGTACCGATAACTGATGGAACGCATCGCTGTAGTTCAGTGTACTCGACATCGAAGTTATGCGACAACAATTTCATGATCGGAAGCACCGCATTCAGCAACGTCCACAACAATAACTAAATCATTCGACCGGCAAGTGATATTGAGGTCAAGCACGTTTCCACGAGAGTACGTAAACAAGCTACACGAGGTCATCAGGGAGTAACCGGAATTCCGGTTCCGGCGAAAATCGTGTTCTGGTTGCGGTTCCGGCAAAGGACAAAAACCATACCGGAACCGGAATTCCGGTTTAAAAGTTTAGGAAATTTTTCAAATTTTTGCTTCATCTCTGATCCAAACATATGTAACATATATAATACAATGTTCAAACTCCAATACTACCAAGCAAAAAAAAAAAGATTAACTATGCAATTTGCCGTCTGAAACTTAAGTACGGCACATAATTTCAGTAGGAATTTTTCATAATAACCTGCAGGAGTTTGATAACAATTCAAAGCCAGTTCGATGCTTGTGTAACGAATCTGTTTTGTTTCGTAATATCTTCCGCACGTACAGGCCGTCTGAACCAGCCTGTAGGAGGTGCGCGCTTCAATGCGTAGTGTACAAACATGCGTTAATCATGTTTTGTTGCAAATTGCATTATTTGTGTTCTATATATATTTTTTGTAAACATTATCGCATTATACGAATATTGTGGTTGAACCAGTAATTTAAAATCGCAAATCAAAACATGACATTTCTTTGTAAGGTATATATGTATAATTGTGGTTACAGCCGTGGTTTAAAAGTTTTTTCTGTCTTTTCTTCGTGCAGATTGCGTTTTCTTGCACTAGTTGTGGGTTGCAATACCCTATAATATCTGTTTTCTACACTTAACATCATTTATTTGCACGAACGGCTGGATTGTAGTCGGCTATTTGTGCAGTCGGAAACCTTGTTGCAGTTGCTACTAACGGGTTATCTGTACTTGCTTCTCTCGGTACGTCTGGTTCAGGCGGACGTTCGTGTGCACGAGTATAACCACAGAGGTTCATAGCCTCCACTCGATGACAACGGCAACGTTACAAGTGGTGGCAACGGAGGGATAAAATCCATATACATCGTACAATTTACATCCATACAATCGTACAATTTACATGTAGTAAATTCGATCGCCAGATAGCTATCTGCACGTCAAAATAACATAGACTGTCACATTTTTTTCGACATTTCGATATTTCAAAGTAACGGCCGATTAATCGGCTGCGACAACGGAAACACAGAATCAGCGTCGCGGATCTGATAGCACTACCCGCGACGACCGTCACCAGCAGCGGACGTTAACGTCTGTGGATACACAATTAGCCGCATTCCAAATTTTGGTAAAAACTCGCCTCGACAAACTTGCCAAGGTACTTGACGAACATTCGGTGACTTACGAACGCTCAAACAGTACTGAACATCCCGCTATCCCCGCTTTAGAAAAAGCAATCCAAGCATTCGAATCATCACGGCCATTATCGGTAGAACTTACTTCTCATATATTACCGGCTGAAAGTATTTTAGCAACGCTTGAAAACATTCAAGCAACAACAACGCAAAGCTTAGCCGAACTTAGCAAATTTCACGAATCTTGCAAAGCGACGATTGAACAAAATAAAAACAGTATCGAAACAGAACAACAATTTCAACATAGCGTTCCACATATAAGTACTTGTCTTTTCGACAAGAATACTGCTTTCAAAAATATGGCAAATAAGGGACCGAACATACCAATTACTCCGTTTAGTGGGGAAAAAGGCGTTTTGGGAGTTGGAGATTAAACGAATTCGAAGTTAAATTTGCCCTCGAACGCATGGCGTGATCAAAATAAACCTTCACTGCTAGGTGTACATCTAGCCGGCCATGCTAAGTTCGTGTATAACGGACTCGATCAAACAACTAAGCAAGATTATGACCGGCTTGTTTCAAGCCTGGATGCCGCGTTGATGACTGAAGATCACCGCAGGTATCTCAGTGACAAATACGACATTCGCACACAGGGATCCGGTGAATCTGCCGGTTGCTACGCTAGATCACTAACGGAGCTGGCACAGTCAGCTCTAAGTTAAATGACAGTAGAAGCGGAGAAACAGACGAACTTGCGCAATAAATTTATAGCTGGCCTTAGACCTCAAATTCGTTAAGAAGTTAAGGTAATGGGCCCTAGAACGATGGCAGAAGCAATTTTAGCGGCAGAACGAATTGAGACAAAATTAAATTCCGCAGCTGGCTTCGCTGATACTGCCGCAACTAATAAAACACATATCAATAGTATTAACGCTCGCGAACAAGGTGGAACTTCGATGTCAGCTGGAACAGTTGACACACCTGCATGGGCACATGCTATCGTAAACCGATTAGATAACTTAGAACTGGCAACGAGACAAAATGTTGTCAATGCAATTACTCGCCCGACAAGCAGCCAAAACATACGAACCCTGCCCAGCCGAGAGAATGCTGTTACACATAACGCTGGTGCAACTGGTTACATGTATCCTCGGCAACAGTATACACTAACTAACAGGCCTATTTGCCAAATCAGTGGTCGTTCAGGGCACACGGCACTACACTGCAATAAAAATGCAAACGACAAAAGCTACTGCCACTTTCATCGAAGCAGTGGACATCGAACCGAAGACTGTCGGGCTCGTCAACGAATAGATAGAGATAACGGTGGAAGGCATTCCAGCCGGCCCGGAAACCTAAACAGGAGTGGCAATTCAAGAATGCCCGCAAGTACCAATGTCATACACACTTCGGCAGCGCAACAGGAAAACAAACAAACACAAGGTTGTGCAGATGAACGATCTAACGAACTTCAAAATATATATATTGCGCATACCACCGTTTATAGGAACGTTGGTCGGACGGCCTACGGAGTCGTCTTGGTGTCGGGTATTCCAACGCGATACGGCGCGATCACAGAGCGGCAGTGGCGCATCGTACAGCGGCACGTTAACGTCAAACAATGCATCTGTAGAATAGTCACGCGCGGGGACAGACGTGCGTGCTACGACGCTTTCGCAAAACGGCTGTTATTGTCCAAACTACGACGATAATAAGCTGCTTGAAAATAATATCGTTCATTACGTTGACGAAAGTTCCAAACTAACGGTACCTGAAGCCGCAAAGAGTATTGCTACGGTAACAAATCGCGACGACGACGACACAACATTGCCGATGACTTCAATTGCACGGAATATAGCTCAGATTATCAGCTGGAAGGATACGGAACAATTCGCAAAGCAGGAGATAGCGCAGCATCATGTTCAAATAGTTCGATATCTCGTACTTTTGATGCCAACATGCGATAGGTTTCACTTGGAAACTGCACTTCTCAACAAGGAGTAACTGAACAAAGACCTGAGGCGAACACTCCACAACAACCTCGTATCAACGTAACTCCACCTGAAGCGATGCAGTCTCAGGCGATCAGGTACATATTCGTCGGTGACGAACAGCTACAGCGAATGAACGGTAGTCCGGGATCTTTAGTACTCTCGAAACACGGACTCCGGCTTGAAACCGTGGACGAACTCCTCGCTAGTGCTCTACAACGCCTGACCGATATACCTAGTCAGCGACTGATCATTACACTGCATGTAGGTGCTAATAATACAGTAACACGGGCGATGCAGTATCGCCTGATGTATTTGACCGCCTTATAAGGTTAGGTCTTAGCCGTGTATTGGGAATGCTGTACACAACTGGCGCAGCGTTGAATGTGTCTACTGATCTGGCTTAACACAAAGATGCGATTTACCACAACTAGCTCTTGACTGCTTTTCAGATCAAATACTATCGTGTGTTCAACAAGCTAATGTACGTTGGCCAATTCGATGTCAGTTCTTAGAAAACGACTAGCTATTTCTGGAACCACAAGGATATCTGATCCGCTGTGCGCCGTATTTAACAGATGAAACTATGTTTCTGCTTGGTGAGTCTTTCTGTTTCCGAGTACGAGGTTACGCAACACCACAAATGCGCCACCACGCCTACACTTTACCAAACGGTCCATTAACGTCTCGGAATATGCGCGAAACAATAGCACAACGTTTTCTTTTCGATGAAAACTTACCGGATTGTTGGTCTCATCCTGAAGTGCAACAGCATCGATCTGAACCATTGCCTAGGCCTTTGACGAGGCGGCAACATCATATGCAACTGATGGTCGATGAAATAAGAGCTGAAAGAGAAATGGAGGAAGATGGAGTAAACGAATTAGAGAGACAACAGGCCATACGGGACCAAGCGGTTGGAGAAAAGGCGGACTGCGAACGGTTCTATACCGAACCAGTCATGATAAGTCATTCGCAAAATAACGAAACACCGGAAAGCAAACGCATGACGGATCGAGTTCGGGATACTTTAGCTCGGTTATTACTGCCACCGATCTTGGATGTACGGGAAAGCATTAAAGCTAAGCCGGGCAGACGGCACTGGATAGGCCGTCGACGAATCATGGAAATATCGAACAAAAACCTGAAGTAATGCGGCTAAGTTCGCGATTAACTCAACCCAATAAAGACAGGCGCTCAAGGTCAGCAACGTCTGGAGCAGTACGCACGAGCCGAGGAGCGGAAGTGACGTTTACAACAGGATTATGTGTCATGACGCTAGTTTTGTTACTGGTATATCCTGTGCTTTTCCGTTACAGTCATCCAAATCCTATGGTGTGTCAAACAGGTCAGCATAGTCAAATATAGCGAATACCACAGACAATACACTGTCACGCTTCGAAACTCAATAGCACTGATGTCCCAATTGACGCAACCTTGCGATTGTATAAGCAAAATATGATTCAGTATGTCAGCGATGCCTACTTATGTCATAAGGTCACAAGTGAAGTGCGAACGCAGATGAACATTTCAAAGAAGCGAAAACCAAACACGTACCGGTGGGCGGAGATGAATGTCAAAGGATGAAAGACCAGAAAATCTGTTCCGAAGGACCGCTAATTCAAATAGGAATTATCTGGACAACTAAGAAATTATAATGGTCTTATCCCGGTGGCGGTATTCATTGCTGCAAATGGAACACTTTTTCAGTGACCAATTGTTTCCTATCATTAGCCAAAGTATACAAACGTCATTCGGAGCCACATCCCGAATCAACAGCTGGATCTATTTCACAGTGTTCATATATCACTGGCGAATGTGGTATCCAGGACGGAAAGTTCTTGCTGTGGAAACCAAATAAAACAGAACAGTGTAAGATTGTCCATTGGAAAGAAATGACTGGAAAATTGACAAGCACTCACTGGGTTTCAGACGAAGGTACTCTTGCCTTAACGTTTGATTGTAGCAAATTAGGCGTCGACTGTGCATGAAATCAAATTCAAATAAGTGATTAAGGTATACCATTTCTGGTTTTTCATCGCACGTTGAGAGCGCGCGTGCCGTTAGAAAACATATGTATGAGCGCAGACAAGCTACGAAATAATAAAGTACATTAATACCGTAGACAAAGACGAACAGTGGATGACACTGGCGTTGTCACGTCTAGGCTTTTGGCAGCAAGCTTACAAACCCTAGAGCTTCATACACGACAATTGATTTCTTATTCATTCCAACAAGCGATGACTACTACGTGTAACCTAATGGACGCTGTGTCAGAAACGACGCAAGCGTTTATCATGACAAATCCTACTGTAGCGATGCGCACTTTACTACAACACAATAATATCTTCGCTGCAATGAGTGGAAACATTGTCGAGATATGGCCGTGCCAAGAATTACAGCAAAACGCATACAATTTCTTGCCAATGAACGGAACGTGCACAAACCATATACCCCTTCGTTACGAGTCATACAACACCACGCGACATGGATATTTGGATCCTACTACAAATATCATCTATGGACAGTCCCCGGAAGCTGATTGCAATTATCGTGAACGCATACCGATATTATTGCCGCAAGGATCGTATTACTACATACGTTCAGGACGTCTGATTGCGATAAAGAATCCGAGAAACCTATCTTCATTCGTTACAAGACCGAAACTCGAACTGCCTAAATTACTTTTCCATCCTGTGGTTATGTACCACGTAGACCAAATTCGTGGACATATAGCGTTGAATGATATTTGGCAATCATACGATCAGCAGCAGAAAATTTGGAGTCGACTTGGTATGTCTGGCGAAACAGAAACAATAGAGCAAAAAGCGTCGCGCACCGCAGCCGGAATAGTAAGAGCGGGCTTGCTTAGCTTCCTAGCCGGATTTGCATTTGACCCTGCGCAAATATGGATATTTGCTTGTTGCTCTTACATTACCACAAACATTCTTTGGCGAATTTGCATCAGGCGACTGTTATCAGCTCACCTAAAACGGGTTGTGGTCAAGGTGCAAACGGTCCTGATACATAGACTGGATAGCAGCGGGAATAGTCCAACAGAATACGAGACACATGCGTTAAATGTACATACGACAGGAGGTGAAAACGAAATCGACCCAACGGCTGCAAATCACCGGCGGGACCTTGGTGGTAACGTTATTGAATTTCAACCGTACAACTTAGCTTGTTTAACCACCGTCCAGAACGTAGATGGAACCACATCTATCGAAGTTAACGGCGTCACATTCAATGCCCTATTAGATACTGGAGCCCAGATTTCGCTCATATCCGCAGAAGCAATGGAAAAGTTAGGCTGTAACCAACAACCGAATGATGTAAATCATTACAGGGGTAACGACTTTATTTGATCGGCTTCGGGGCATACCTTGACAACTATCGGCAGCGTGGAAGTTATAGTACATTTTTGTGGTTCTAATTTTAAAGGATTGTTAGCCATCGCACCGATTTTGTTTATTTTGCTTAAGTTTATTGTTTCCAGCATGAAACCAAAGCTAGAGATCTCAATGCAAGCTGGAGTAGCATACGGTTTATAAAGCATCGTTGATCGAAATACAACCGCCAAACCACCACCTCTGCATTCTGGGTGGGGTTGAGCAATTGTTCAAAAAGTGGTTAAAGCACATTGCTGTAAGGATTGCGAAACTGCACAACGCATCCAAGTTCGGTAAGAATGCGTCTAGTTTCCAACTGTGGTATATCAGTTGGCGGAGGAGTATTGCAAATTTCTTATTTAGTGAAAGCACATTTAACAAGCCGAATCTAGCTGTACGTGAGCTGCCGAATGTGTTAGCCTCAGTGGATAGTCACTGTGTTGAAGGAGTATATATTTACAATCACGTTGGCGCTGTTGCAGTCCTGCAGTGGATTACAGTCATAATTAGCTGAATTAACAGTGAATCCATTAATTCTGGATCGCTGAATGCGCAGCACAATAGGTGGACCGCGTTGACCAGTGTTATCAGATGTACCGAATATAGCGTTATCCGCAGTAACAGGTGGTGCGCTATCCGCAACAACATGTAGCGCGTTGCTTGCGACGACGGATGCCAGTCGTCTCTGCAGACGCTGCTGCATTTGATGATCTTCTGTATGCGAGCCCAAACCGTTTTCGAGATACACCATTCAATATAAAGCGACGAAACTCGGCACCTGTGGGCCAGAAAGACGGTTGCACTGCGTACGGCAGGACGGATAATGCGATGACAACATGGAAAGTGGCGTCCAATGATTTCGTATCTCGTGTGAACATGTGCAATGGAACGACCCTTTCTCAGCCGTCAACTCCGCGACCTGTTTCGGTGTACTCTTGCGAAAACGCCGCACAACAAATGCGCGCGAGGAGTTGGACGTAGGAGAACATTAGTTGTAGCTATTCCAGATCCTACATTGTAATGCGGTACACGTTGTGATGACCGGTGGTTGGCGCCGCTAGAGTCACACTGCTGCTAAGCCAAGACTTCATAGGACGTGTTAGATGCTTGTTGTTGGTGGTTCGGGCGTTACTGTTCCTGCTGTCGTCGTCGGTGCTTAGGCTTGTTTCTGATGTTGCGTTTGAGTACTGTTGTGCGACGTTGACGCCGTACCTAAACAAATTCATCATTTGCTCTGGACAGTGTTGTGGTACATCCATCGTCATTCGAAATTGGTGTTGTCGAAAATGTCGTCATTCTTTGCGTTTAGCAGCATTCAGCAGGTGGTGTCGACGCGAACAAAGCAATCGCTGGTCGTAGCATAGCAGAGTCACTACAGGATGATGATGCTCGAGATAGAACACCACGTAGATAGTCAAGATTCTTCATTATATACCGCTTAGCTGAGTGTAGCTATAATTCAATTTAATATTTCAATAATTTTATGCGCAAATTTAAAAGATGAATCCGATTACTTATAAATAACTTCATGATTGTTTGTGACGTATCTGTTGGTCATGCGAAACTTGGACGACTTACCTGCTCAATATATTAATAATTCGTGTATAATTAATATTCCTGGTCGGACGGGACTGGAAAGACACCTCGTGGTACCTTAGCGATCCTGACCCACCGCCGTTATACGTTGTCTTGCATTTTGATATGTACGTATCTGTAATTATGAAGGAATGTTGTAAAGTAATATTGTGCATATACGTAAGTTGCCGGTTTGGTCCGTATACTGCCGGCCGGTTTATTGAGGTATCTCCTGGTACCTTACCAGCCCTGACTCCCGATTTATGCTTGTACCATTTGATCACGTAACTTGTATTTGATGTAAAATCTGACATATCGGTAGATGATATAATAGAATGAGTTTAGGATTAAGGTGAGAGAAATTAGTACTCTAGGGATCTCGTCCCGACCGCGCCTACAAATGCCAAAGAGCATCCGGAATTGTGGCTATTGGTCATGCACCGAACAGCTATTTTTACGAAAATACGGAATTTAGTACATAAAATAAAATATCAAATTCGAATGTTCATTTTCACTAGGGAAAGCAGAAAACTTTAATAAACAAAATGACTTTAAAAGTGTCAATTCCGAATCCTCAGAATTGACGGTCGTCGCTGTTCCGACCTATAACTCTGGAACGGTTAAGAATTTCTAATTGAGTATCTTGTGTGGCACAAAGCTTTTCGCTTTCCAATGAGGCCGGTCTCGTACAAATCCGTTCAAAATTCACGGACTTATTAGTAATAACTAGATCTCGCCTTGAAACCAGAAATAGTTAATTATTATTAATTATATTAATTATATTATGTTATTATTATTAATTATATTATATTATGTTATTAATTATTAACTATAATTATGTTAATTATATTAATAATCTTAATATTAATAGATATAAAAAATTATAATAAGGTTCCTCTTGCTCTAGGATTTAATTTGAGGGCGGTATGAAACCGCTGTACCCACATTATGTACAGTAACACCATGAAAATTACGGGAATTTTCCCATTGGACATGAAATTCCCCTCACACTGAATCGTATCCCAAAATGTAACTCTTCGGACCTTAGAATAATAGCACCAGCTCGTTGGAAGCCCAGATACCTTTGCTTTTCCTACCGTAAACCTGGATGGGCTCACCCCAGAGCCTGGTTTCCCTTTATTCGTCTTACCCATATGGTATCGGTATCGGGTATCAAAATGATCTGCTCGAAGAGCCGAGTCCGAAGCCCCTGCCTCGATTAGTTCCCTGGGCATCGGAATTAAAAGCCCTTTACCGTGTTTGTTTGTTTTCTCTCTTATGTGTTTTCGAAAACAGTTACCATGTTTACCTGGTACCGTGACAGGAATCCCATATATATGTATTATATAGGTATATTCTGATAGGTTATAAATATCGTTATAAAAATTTAATATTAAACAATGGTTACATATGTATTAAGTAAACATTAAGTAACTACACTATTATAGTAATACAGTTATTATATTTATTAAGCAAATAAAGTAGTTATAGTATTAAAATATAGTTTATTAATATGTTTATTAAGAAAATACTATGTAACTTAACTATTATAAAGTTGGTATAGTTAAATTATTACTATATATTTATTAAGTAAATATAATAATTATAAGCTCAATATTAAGACATAAATTATTTATATACGTAATTATTACAGAAATAGTTATAAATTCTTTAATTATAAAATAAAACAGTACATAGGTAACACTTATATTCAATATTTATATATTAATTAGTTAGACTTTTAGCAAGGCAGCAAACGTCAATGCCAGAATTATAGAGGCATATCGCTACTGAGCATCGCAAACAAAAACTTGGAGCAAGTTGTCCTCAAACGGTACAGAAAGCAGCGCGATCAAGTCACACAGGAAGACCAGGCAGGATTTCCAGCCGGCAGAAGTTGCATAGACCAAATATCAACGCTTCGTCAAGTTCTGGAGCTGCGGCATGAGTTCCGACAGCAAACATACATTGCCTTCATCGATTTTTAGGCTGCCTTTGATTCGGTTGACCGCAGCAGCCTTTACGACAGTATGGAAGCGAACTGCGTATCTCCAAAGTTGATTGCAATTATCACAAACATGTACGCCGGAAGTAAAATTAAGGTCTGAGTTGGTGATGCTACCTCGTAAGCCCTCTCAATTGACACGGGTTTCCGGCAAGGATCCGTTCAGTCTCCGGTCAAGTTTAACTTTGTGGTGGACTGGGTCCTATCCTAGATATCCAACGAGCATATCGGCGTAGCTATATAAGCGATGACAAACGAATTTCCGACCTGGACTACGCTGACGATGTAGCCATTCTGGCGGATACTAAAAGCGAACTCCAGCGCGCAATAGATATCATACAGCGATGTGGAAACAAAGTTGAACTAAATCGACGCTCGAAAGTCGAAAGTCATAGCGTGCTGCTGCTCAACAACACCGAATGTTTTCCTCAACGATGAACCCATTGAGAACGTCAACTCGTTATGTTATTACTGCCGGGATCGGCAATTACTGGTTTCGGAGCGTATTGCGACAGCCTCGGACGCTTTCAACCAGTTACGGAAACACCTATGGCGCAAACCAGAGATCTCAATATCAACCAAAATAAAGGCCTACGAAGCTTGCATTCGTAAAACATTGCTTTACGGCGCTGCGACATGGTCAGTCAAAGCGAAGGACACGCAAGCCTTAAATATCTTTGAGCAATCGTGTCTCAGACGAATAGTGGGCATCTCTACGCGCGAGCACGTGCCCAACATCGACCTGCACGACATGAGCGGTCGACGAGCGCAACTCGGAGCCAAGATCAAAAAGCGACGGTTGAGATGGCAGGGGAACGTGGTGCACATGCAAGATGACAGACTACCAAAGAAGGTGCTCTCGGCAGTACCATTGCCGTCATGGAAAAAGCCACGCGGACGAGCTGTCGTCAGCCAGAGACGCTTGCTAGTAACATATATGGAGTGTGCTTTCAAGGAAGTGGCATGGCGAACATGGCGGAGCCGACCAACCGAAATACAACACGAGGCGGCGCAAGACCCGCCGGGTTGGAAATCGCAGACCAACTAAGCATAATCGCTCCAACCCGGGGCAACGTGACGGGTAAAACTTTTAGTAATATTAATATTAATGATGTTAATAGTTTATACTAATTTAATTATATAACATGGGCAGTAATTACAAGGGTAGTTGTAAACAAAATGCTAGTTTTTGACTAGATCAGCTCTTGGAGTATTTAGGTGTCTCGGAAATTTAGATAAAACGCCGGGGAAATCAGCGATTTCGCTCACGTAGCATCAGAGCGTTGGACGGGATGGCGGGTAAAACTTATCGAATTTAACGGGTGCCCTAATTACCCCTAATCCAAAGGCATTTTAGGAATTTCATTTATTTGGAACCGCCGCCGGTTTACGGTGACAGTCCAAATTTTAAAATTTTATTGGCTAAATCAAGAAAGGACCAAAACCTCCGTCTTATTTAAGCGGCCTCCGAATGGTCTGAGGCCGGCATCAAAGAAACCGACAGTCGGGGTTAGCTGTCCCAGCCGAAAACTTCAAGACACTTTGACTTCGGCTGCGCGGAAGTCGCCCAACTTTACTGTCCGGATACGACGATAAATTAGTACGGCGATACTACGTCATTTTATTTCGTGATTTTTTGGGCAGACAAGGTGTCGCTCGTTGACGATGGTTGGGCGGTGGAGGAAGCGGAATCGGCACGTGTAGGTGTGGGATTAGGATCGTGAAGAAGTCGGAGACGAGCCCATGTCATGACCAGGAAAGTCACCGTTACAGAACATACTTCGATAGCCATCGCCCCTACTGTGGTTGATCATACCGTCCTACCCGTCCGTTCGTCCGACGTGGGAGTATAATCCCGGGCGGTCTCTAAGTAATTTTACTTCTCTTGCCGAAGTCATTATTTCCCCGCGGTCATGGGTTAAGGCATAAAATAGACGTGACACTCGCGGAGTTTAATTTTGCATGATTCCCTGAGACAATTTAAAAGATAGAAATTGATCCTGAGCCGACCAAGGTTAAATAATACTTTTCTAGGAACTTATTTGAAATCAGCACATATCGATCCTTGCTATCATTTTCGTTTTGAGAATTTTATGTTTTAGTCACCGTTGTCATTGTGTCTTTTACTGAAGATCTACACATTGAAAATTTATCGGTGGGAACTAAAATTAACTAATCTGATCTTGCACAGAATTCGCTACACATGTATTTGGTGTTTAAAACGCACCCTAAGGTTGACATAATTCAGTTTTTACATAATTATACAGTTATATAGATTTTCAGTAAAATTACCTGCATATATATTTCAGTTTTGCTTTAGTTTCCTCTCTCTCTCTCTATCACCTCTGTTTGCTTTCAGTTATAAGCAGTCATCAATACAGCACAGCTGTATCGGAATCACGAAGCTACGCTACGCCGCCACTGCAATTGCAGTATCAAATTTAGCAGTGTTGGTAAATTTAATATAAAACGGCAAGATTTTATGTACAAAATTTTAGAAGCATCGTGAGATGCTATGTCGGACCTGTTGGCCGACGGACCGGTTTTGTGTAGGACCGTTGACCGGATCCTCATAAATTGAAAATATAGTCCGAGCCCAGTCTTCATGCAAATTTTTTACAGGGAAACGCTGGTACAATTTTGAAAAATTCAAACGTCTGGGTTGGCCCCAATGCTTTGCACTGTTTTTTTGTTATGGGCCCAAACCGATGAACCGGTTGCTTTAGGTGCAATTTAGGGTACTGTTAAAAACTAGATTTCCTCACGGTCACAATAACCGTTGTTTCTGACTGTGCAAATTCGTGTTGTCGTTTAAAAAACAAAATTCGTGTTGTCGTTTAAAAACAACACATTTTAATAAATTTCTGTTGGGAATAAATGGCATAAACATCATTATTTCAATTTTCCGGAACATCATTGTTCAATTTTGGGCAGGCTCAAATTGCATACGGGTCATAGTCGTCCACGACTTCTTAAACTCTGAACCTAACATTAGCTAATTAAAATAAGTACTAACCTTGCCCCCATACCATCAAGTTGATGCTTGTTTTCATACATTCGTATAATATTGCACTGCCATCTATGTCCAGTGATCGAGAAGTGCTTAAATTGCGGCATTGCGATTCCCGCTGACACAAGGTTCTTGAGCTTAGGAGGATCCCACGCCTAAGCTAACACAATCGCTTAGCAGCGCTGACGAGCGAGCGGATATTATAATGAAAATGATTTCACCATGACAAATTGAATTTGAACATACAAACAGTTAGGATTCAGTTAAGTGAAATAAGCTTAAAAACCGGTTCGACTCGAGAAATTTGGGTAAAGACCCGGAGTATATCATTACTTCGGTAGTGGCCTGCTCGCGAGCCTAACCGCAGTTCTCCTCGATTTCGATAAACCTAAGTGTGTTAATATAAACTCTAAGATAATACACATAAGGTCAGCCGGGTCTTATGTTAATGACCCGTATATAACGATTCCGCAGTGGGCGGCCAACGCTAGCGGTACGCCGAAGATCCTTTTGGCGAAGTTGGATACAAAATTAGTATAAAGTATACTCGCGAACCTAGGGACTGATATGGCCATTAAGTTACCAAATTGCTGTAGGTTTAGCAATTCAGATCGTTATGATGTCATAGTACATTCCAACTGGTACCTTGAATTGAGCATTGATTGAACAGGCTGATAGAACGCCTCGGCTGGAAAAAAATTGCACCGATAACGACTGTTCGATGGAAAGGATGTGACTTTGAAATAAGCTACCTTTACTTTTACTTAAGCCAAAGTTAAATTATGAAATTTACTACGGTCGAATCTTAATCGAAAATTTTCTCTAATACTTTCTCTTTGAGTGTCTGTTTTGAGTAATCAAGGTAGAAAACTTTACATGTCTTAGAGTTATATTTAAACTTGGTAAATTCAAGATTTGATACATAATCTTTGATAAGTATTTGAGCTAATTTTCAATGTTAGACCGCTGGATTGTACTATTGTAACGACCCTACTAAACCGTACCTTCTGTATATATTTGTATTGTACCGACCAGGCCGAATATTTAAATAGTGGTCTTTTTAAGGCGTGACGCAACGATGTCGCTGTCTTTTAGGAAAACGAACTCTAGGACTGAGGTAAACTCTTTAAAGACCCGCGGATATCAGGTTAATTTTTCGTCTTAAAATAGATATATTTCGTTAACTCTGACTCTTCAGGAGTGAAAGAAATTCAAAGCTGGGGAACGTATAAAATTTCCTTCGTAGTCAGTAAAAGCATCAATGTTCCTTGCTTATTTAAATAATCTTTTGCCGTATTGGCACACTTTGCCACGTAAAGTAAATAGACTAGCCATCGGATAAGTCTGACAACTATCAATTTGCTGTTCTCAAAATTCCCCTGCATATGGAGCGTGAGCGTTGGAATTTTGTCATGTTAAATGACTTCAAAGGAGGAGCAAGATGAATCAGAGAAAACTCAGTACAACTATTGGGGATATAGAGTTTTGTAGATTTGTCATCATATTTAACCCATAGCAGAGTAGGATAAGCTGTGGAACTGTACCCATGTCTCTTCCCCGTAGCGTAACTGAACCCTGAACCTAGTACAGTGATAAGTGTGTTATCGCTTGTTTGTTTATTATTATTTACTAGCAGCTTTCAGCTTACTTGAACAGACCGATTGGCATTATTGAGCGGTCAGTTAGCTTCTGTCGCCATGTTAGCTGTCTCGTAGGGCATACGTATCCACTCCACTTTTCTTATCCAATTTTCCATTTCGTAATTTAAGCGCAACCGTTACTGGTGTGTTCGTAAAATATACTCAGTTACTGGTTGTTCGTAAAAGATTAACGCAGTCGTTGATGATCTAGCTTACGACTGTGTACGTTCTATTAGGAAAACTATGACCCCTGATTTCATTTTATCCAATTACATGCGTGAATTATGTGCATACGCTGTTCTGTTTAACACCATTTCCATTATCGATGTATACTATTGTCGTTGAATATATAACTACATTGTATCAGCCAGTAACTGAGTATTTCAACGATTTGCTGTCAATAAATGCTTCTTGAAAATCCATTAAATGATGATGTATGTTGCGATATGTAACATACGGGTTAGAAGACGCCTCCTCAGTCGACGACTAGAGTTCAGACTCGATGTGGGAAAGGTCACAAAGTTCATTGTCGACGAGGTTCGGGGGCCACCTTCCGAACTTCATAGCTGGAACGATCCGATGTTAAATGTCTAGGGATTGTCAGACCCTGGTGTGGGCCACTGTGGCAATACAATAATTTGTCGAAAATTGTATTTTGGCGAATCCCATCGATGTACCCCATTGAAACTACTAGCTGAGACCAGGATAGGGAATAACGGTACGATCTCCTTAGCCTGTGAGCGGGTAGCGTCACGTAGGCGACGGTTGCAACCTATCCGGCGGGATCTGAACACGTAGCGTGTAGCGCTCCCGTAGATTGCTACAATCCGTAAGTTCTTGGGTCTGGCCGAGGAAGAAGTTCCGAAACTCGCACACTAGGTCCGCCCTTAAGATTACGATAGGGGTCGTACGGGCACCGCGTTTGGAAGTGCGTGGTGCAACAGCGTCTCGTCTGTTACAATATGATTCATAAACGAATGAAAATTCACTCAGAGCTTTGGCGTCGCATCTTTAACGTGGACATAGCCAAAAGTCTGGCTTCTTCAAACAACCAACTTTATACCTGGGACATAACCTGGGGGTACCACAGTTCGGGAGCTGTGGAACCGAAATTACCTGTGGCGGTTCTCACATGTTCATCTGGGGGACCATTAATAAAGTAATGTAATGTCAGAAAACGTCAAATGTGACAGTACACTTAACCCACGCCCATCAACCATACTATTTTGCTGTTTCGGTAAAACAAAAACAGTTCGATAATCGTTTTCTTGTAAATTGAAAACCGTCCAAATTCTGTTCTAACACACGGTGTCATTTTGGTACTTGTTTCTGATACTGACAATTATTATTTTTGTTAGTAAAAAACCGATGAAATTTATTTCCCATTTGTTCCATAACAAGGGTTTGCAATTCGTTATCGGCTATTACAAAATAGGATGGTCGATGGGCGCAGGTTAAGTTTATTCGCGCAAACACTGTATTTTGCAACTGACTGTAATTTCTTGTGACTACATAAATGAAGGGTTAAATTTAACAGACATACCTGAATACAGCAATGCATGACGAAGGTTCGGAAAACAATTCGATCTTGGATTCAGATGACAACTGTTGTATAAATCTCAATAGTTGCTCAACAAACGGAGCAGAGCCTTCCCACATAATTACTATGAAAATATTTAAAGCACGATTTATGCATATATTATACAAAGGTGCCTAGGTCGGGGCAATCCCAACTACCTTGAAAATTCAACTTTATTATTTAAAAAATAGACAACAACGAAAACTGAATAGGTCTAAATGACTAGCTGAAATTTAACCATCACGAGATATAACTTAAAAACCAATGTTGCAAATTGTGTGGACCGTCGGCGTCGCACCTTCAGTTAAACATAGCCAGCATGCAGTAAAAGTCACAACTACGGGACTATCTTTGCTACATCATAGCGCAAAATGGAGTGTTCTAGTTTTCTATAAAGCTGTGGATTTACAAAACTTGAGTATTTTCTCGAATTTAGTGCACTATAAGGGTAGCGGTAGCCGAAAATAATAAAACATTATGATAAAATATACACATACATAACTCAACACTATTTTAAAAAAGATAAGATAAACGCCGAAATCGGCGAATCTCCAGCAGCCGTGAATACTGGACGTTAACGGTAACAAGCAAAAACTAAACCGAGATCAGAACCTTAATGCTTTCAGGCTGGACATAGGAAAGAGCAGTAAAAGTACCACTACATAACTATCTTTGTAGCAAACTAGTAGTACGAGTTATCGTTTTCGGGTATTTCCTAGAATCTCCACGGCCCGAAATTGGTAAACTGGAAAACAATTACGTAAATTTTGGTACCATACGACTCAGCTCAGCGAGATGGGTCAGAAAATATTCTCTTATAAAATTTTTTTCTCGGTAAATTATAATTTTATGTGCCTTGCGAACCGCACTCGCCAACTGAGTCGAATGGTGTTAAAATCACCGCGTTTGATTCATGGGTTAAGACGTCATTTTTATTTATGTTAAATCCTAAGCCCGAGACTACAGTTACATACAAAAATAAAAGCAAATTTTCGAAAACGTTTCGCGAATAACAATTGAACAGCTATTAGTTTTTCGCAAATTTTCCACGAACAATTTGCGTTTATTTGTGTCCGCAACGGTAAGGTAGTCGTTAACCCATGAACCGATCGCGGTGATTTCACCACCATACAACTCAGCTCATCAATGCTGTATCGACACTTTTTTTCGAAATTTTGGGAACAATGGGGACCACTGGGTACGCAAAAATCGAAAAAAATTGTCACATAACTGGACGAAATAAAATGAAATTTCTAATTCAGCTCGTCGAATAAATAACTGGATAAATGTCCGTTGTACCTTCAAAATTGACCAATTTTGGGCTGGAAGTTATAAGAAAGACCCCTTTTCTATAAAGCTGTGCATTTGACTCAAAAATCATACATTTTTGTCGAATTTAGTGCTCTAAAGGCTCAATGGCAGTTGGAAATATCTAAAAACTGTACAACTTCTCAGTAAGATCTCTAATTCTAGCTTTGCTTTTCCTTTCTTGCTTTAAACTATCATTAAGGTTCGCTTTTCGTGGTAACTGGAATTCGCGCAGCTGCTCACTGCCGAACTGACCTTCCTAATGAAAGGTTTCACGCAGAAAAGTATAATAAAATTTGTCGTATCTCTGCTATACTAGTAACTTGAACGCGAGGGTGAAATAGAGCGAACGTGGTTTCATTTTTAAGTCATTTTGTTTAATCACCTCTAACAGGCTGTGTTCGATAAATATACCGACCTAAAACCTCTTAAACCCTGAGCCCATTGAAAATCCTAAAATCATGTCGACCCTAAACTCACCGAAAACAACTGACAACACATCAAGTATTTGTGCTGGCCTCTATATAACCAAACTATCGTATTCAGCCTATCGGAAAACCTATATAAACAATTTTCGGCGAAATGGAATAGGTAACCAAACAACAGAAGACAGAATATATTCTGGAAATCGACGGTAATCGTTGACACTAAACCCATTCATGACCTACGAAAAAGCATGAAATATGCACACTGTACTCTAAATAACAAAATCATTGTATTTAGCACACCGAAAGGTTTCTATATAGACTAGTTTACATGCCATGTACCAAACTACTGAAGACCGACTATTTATCCGGAAATAGCGTTCATTGAACTTAAACCCATTGAAACCGTCTTAGAAAAGGCATAAAATACTCGTGCTGGACTCTACATAACCAAACCATCGTATTCAGTCTACCGAAAAAACCTATATAGGCAGTTCTTGATGACCAGTACTCAATACGTAACCAAACAACTAAAAAGAAACTACATTCTGGAAATCGGGTTCATTGGTCTTAAAGCCACTGAAAACCCATGAAATATCCATCGTCGACATTACATAACCAAATCATTGTGTTCAGCTTTAAGAAATACCTATATACACAATTCTTGATGCCCTGCACGTAACACATAACCAACCAGACAAATAAAAACGCACTAAATTTTGGAAATCAGCTTGGTCGACCAAAAACCCTTGAAGCCATATGAAAATATAATAGTCAGGTTGGACTCTAGATAGAAAACTCTTCGTATCCAGCGTGCTTGATAATCTAACATGCACTCATTTCAAGGTAAAAACAACCAATAATACGGCGAAACTTAAAAATCGCATTTATGACAAAGGGTCGATGAACCATATTCGGCACCACAGCGGCCCGGGAGTGGTCCCGCAAAAAAGCCGTAGTAAGCAAAATAGCTGTTTTGATTCTGCATGGTGGTGTCCATTTTTTGATGCGAAACATGTGTCCTGAGGTATGGGCTGTGAAATTTGGCAAAGAAGCCTTAAAAACCTGTTTTTGCCATTTTGACCCGCAAGATGGGGTCGAAATTGTTCGCGTTCAACTATTCGTCATCACTATCGAACAAAAAATTGTCGAAATCCGTCCATGAAAAAACGAGTTATGAATGACACCGACAGACAAAAAGAAATTTTCACAATGTTCCCCCAGCGCCCTCAGTGGAAAATCCGCTCGCTTCGTTTCAATCACCCATTTCACAAATTGCTTGTTTTGAACAGATACCATTAACACAGCGTTTTAGATCGCACCCACTAAAGAAAACGAACTGTCCGCTCCTTTAACGAATATCTTAGTTCTGCTTAAGCAACGTTAAGTGCACAGAACAATTTAGTCATCCCGATGACATCGCCCATTGCCCAATAAATGGAACTACGAAGCAGGCACAAAAACGCCCAGGAAAGTGAACTACGAAGTGCAAATAAAAAAATCATCTAGCTGTTTGGACAGCAGGTACTAAAAGGAACCAAGTTTTTTGGACATCGCTCACTATACAGGGACGCTATGCCTTTTTGATGGCTCTAACTATATAGAACCACTACGCTACTATCGGGTACCCAGCCTCAGTTACTCTATTTGTCGAGTACCCGGAAGCAGTCGGGTACCAGGACATTAGATATTTTGGATGTTACCTAGAATTTATTTTCCGTCGTCTCAGCTGGAAATTAATTTGTCTTAAGAAATACAGCTAACCCAAAACCCAGATTAGGGAAGTAGAAATACGCAGCATATAGACATACACATGATTCACAAGATGTCCAGATTCCTATTTTGAACAACAGAAGTTTTAATTTCAACATAAAGCTTCTTCCAATAAAGACAAACGAATTTCTATTATATAATTATAAACTAAAGCCATTGCTAACCGATACGTGACTCCAACACTTTGTAACAATAAGTAGAGTTCCACCTGTTCACAAATTTAACAGTTTGCATTGCAAAATTACAAAATCCAAAACGAGAACGCAATAACAAAGGTAGCAGCTAAATACAAAAGTTTCAGTTCCACAACTTAGAAGCGAATATGTAACGAGAACCCAATGCGGCGTTCCAATTATAATGTCCCCACTATTTGGAACCTATGTACCGCAGACAGTGTGAGACACACTACAGATAACACAGTGTATTTTATACTATGTTGTTTTTTTTATAAAAGTTTATAAAAGTATATAGCTAGTAGGGAATAAATGGAACCTAAATTTAGCAGAACCGGAACCAGCAACCGGAGCCGTCCATTTAAACCGAATCCGGAATCTGGTCTTCAAAATTTATAATATATAGCAAAACAGATGAAGGACGAAATGAAGGCACTGTGGATTTGAAATGCATTAAAAATAAATTTTACATTAAACTTAATGTATTGTGATGACATTATTGCCCCTCTGGGACTTATAGGCTGAGGAAGCTAAAAGATATATTTATCAATCAAGATGTCGGTTTATGGACGCCGAGCGGAAAAATGGCTTCAGGTGAAAACGTTTCCGTAAAATGCGTCTAACTGAATGTCCTTGTAACGCATGGAGCGTAGACTCGACAATTTTGCTTTGTCTCCAATCGCGTCCCTTTACTAGACATACGTTCGTTACATGTTCTTCCGTAGTAAACTTGAAGTTATTCCTTTATGTGGTTCTAAAAAGTATATAATTTTCTGATCTTTGGCCAGAGATATTGTTTATGTAGCGTTTGACAACCAGTATCCATTAGTTAGATTATGATGACTTTCTAATCAGACTGTTATAAATGACACAAACTGTGATAATGCTCGCAAAATTTCAATACATACAATTCGTTCCCAAGAACACAGTTTCTGGATGCCTTGAAGATATGTTACTTTACACCAATGTAGAATGATTATAAATTGGCTGGTGCTTCACGAAATTTATATCAGCCAAGCTTAAAGCTAAGTACTTCAATAATACATGCTGTATTACCTATATCAAGTTGGACCGGTTCAATTCTAACATATACCACAAATTTCTGAATGGGTAAGCTGCTACAAGCATCGACCTTGGTATATTTTTCACAAACTCCTGGCGGGTGGAGATGAAAAATTCTTAATGAAATAGTGTGCTACTTACGTTTCTCATGGTAATTTGCTGAGTTAGTATTTTCTTTTGTTTGATTGTGTTGGAACCCGATCATTGTATATATAACGTTTGATTGGACGCAGGGTTTTTCAAAATGGACCCTGGGTTCAGCAAATTTCTTTGGGTGTAGAGTTACAATTTTTGGATCGAGAATTTCACGAAATTCTACACAATAAAGAAACGTAATTACGAAACGCAATTTGTCATTATTACGTAATTACAAATATATAAATTATTCTCTGCCTATCCCAAGCCAGGATAAACGATGAGTGCCATCCGTGAAACCAGCAGCAAGCAACTATATACAGATGTACGCACAAACGGCTGAAAGCCTGTACTTTGTAATAGAATTTATTAGCAGACCCATGTCTCAGAAGCCAAAACTGTCCTGGGTCCAGCGTGGGTCCAGCAAAAATTATTTGGGTCCACGTAAAAATATTTGGATCCAGACCCACCTGTGGACCCAAAAAACCCTGATTTGATCACAGATGAAGCAAAATATGTGAACAGTTTTAAACAATATTTTTAAACCAGAATTCCAGTTGCGGCATGGGTTCTGCCTTTTGCAGGAACCGCAACCGGACCCGATATTCGCCAGAACCGGAATTAAGGTTACTCCCTGATAGCTAGGGATTTTTTTGTTTTCTGACGATGTCAGCCACACCATCTACTTTCTGTTGTCTTGTTGAAGGTGTAGGTAATACCCTTAATAACCATTGCACACACGCTCTGTGAGACACTGTCAACAGATTTTTGACTTATATTCACGTAGAATATAGTTTAAAGGGCTGTTTTACGGACATATGTGCAAAATGAAAATTTAAGATATTTTTGGGCCTGCATGGAAATTCTTTTAACCTCAATCAGAGAAATATCCGCGATTTATTGATCATTTTAGCACTTTGTATTAAAATACTTTGATTGCTCAAGACTATTTGTTCAAAGCTCGCGGCTTGAACGAGATGTTCACGTTTCAAGGCACCTAAAAAATCCTGGTTCGTTTGGCACAGAATGGGTACCCTGAGGATCGTGTCTGTAGCCAGTGGCGGACCCAGGATTTTACGGTCGGTTGATGTAATGGCTGGAGGTACGGACCCTCAAATGGATCGGCTACCTACGAGAGGGGTCGGCGTCGCCTCACGGGGAGGGGATTTCTTAGCATCAGGGGTTAATCCCCCTCTCTCCCTATAACCATAAATACAAATTTCCCTTCAATCCCTCACCCAAAAGAATTCCATTTTGAGAGTGTCGGTAATGATTTGGAGAATTTATTATTTTGATTACATAACTTTGCGGTTATACACCGTACTACATCAAAGTTACCAAACACCATCTTACCAATTTACCAATTTTTAGACGACGTTTTCGCGATCACGACGTAAATATCCTATTTATGCTGTAATTGCACAGCCTGTCACAATTGAAGACACCAGCGCAAAAAGTAGCAGATCGACAAAAATTTCAAAAATGAGATACAAATACTGTTGTACATAATTTTTCGCGCTCTTTCCGATGAGCGTGGTCTCAAGGCCAAAAAGAGATAAAATCTTTAATTCGTAGCAGATCGACATATTTCTCGAAACTTTGGGGGCAAAAAGTAGTATATCGACACCGTGTCAATCTGCTACATTTTGCACGAACATACTACCAGAATATCTGAACAAAAAGTAGCAGATGGTGTTAATATGCTACGTTTTGCACAAGATCAAGTAACAAAGTAAACACATTGAACCGATCGCAGATAACTAATGCGGCGCCAAGGTGCTGTTGAAGGGCAAATACTAAGATTGACCGAAACGCTATTAACACCGTCCACTTCAGTATGCTACACGACTCATTGTATATATAAACTTTTGTATATATCCGCACCATTCGGTGTCATGTATATATATACGAAATTACAAAATTGTGTATGAATAGAATATAAGTATATTCTGTCCATGCCCATTTTTGGAGAACTCTGTCGTTTCAGGATTCTTAGAGTTAAAGTAATATACAACTAACTAACTTATTAATATTAATGCAGTTAATAGATAATGCAGTTTGAAATTGGAAGTTATGTGTGGTCTAAGTGGGGCAGAAAGCACTGGCCCGGTATAATTAATAACCCAATAACGGCACCAACTCCTCCACCATCTCTTAATCATTTTCATATATGGTTCTCAGGAGACGATAAATATAGCTGGATTCATAAAAATAATTTGCTTCCTTTCGATAATCCTAATTTGGAAAAATTTATTAAAGTGTCACCTAAAGACACAAAACGCTTTGCAAAAGCAATTGATGACATTAAACAATACAGCAAAGATGTGAATAACGAGTATATTGTCCGTCTGATTCAAAATGCGACGTCAGAAATTGATCAAATTGTGAAGGAAGTGCTCGACGGTATTATCTACGATGTCACCAAAGAACTTCAAATACACGTGCCCTCACCAACATTAGCAACCAACAAATCAAAGTTTCGAGCGTTACCGCCTGAATTTGATAGTTCGGAGAACGAGGTTTCCGATCCCAACGACGAAGAATGGTTACCGGAACAAGGTTATATAAGTTCTTTGTTACAACCGTGTAGTAAAGCAACGTTTTACAAGTTTGACATCGAGGTTTATAACGACATATAAAAAACATTTTGTGTAAAGTTAAACGGTTAGATAACATGTTTTACGTTTTATACTTTATGTGTGATTGTGTGACATCAAAGAGGGCAGACATTGAACGTTATAATTTGTGTGATTATCAATCTAAAGTTTCAGCTGGGTATATGGTTGTCCCAAAACTACTGTTAAATGCTTCTCCGGAGACAAGCTATACTATCACTATTAGATATATTATTTGATAATTGCTTGTGCAACCCTGTACGTATTTTGAATATCAAATATTAGTTACGATAATCATGTCTTCATTTTCTTTGGTTGGTTGTTGCAGCGAATCGACGGCCCAAAAAGATGTCAAAGCGCTCCGAAGGTATCCAGCCACACATACAAGTAAACAACAGCTTGATGGATATCGAAACTAATGGTGAACAGCATCCGACGCAGCAGCTCCCGGAACGTACTTCAAATGTTGAGATTCTCGCTGATAATGACGACAACGAACAATCCGAAGATTCAGAAGATGGAAGTAACAAACAGCGAAATGCTACTAATATTATTGTGTTGTATTGATCTTGGCCGCCGATAAGCCGCATGCTAAAGCCTGAACTAATGCAATGTCGATGTTGTTGTTGTATAATCATTATGTAGAACCGTAACGACAGTAATGTTAAATCTACTGTTTCCTATACAAGGCTACTATCACTCGCCTTCTGCGCTTTCTCTGTAGCGGTTCAAGCGAACCGCATCTAGTAAAGATGGTAGTAATTCTTTGTCGACGTTATAACCACTTTTGATAAAATTCGTAGGTTCGCCAAGACTTGGGTAGTACAGCTGCTATAGCTAACTCAACAAGATGTCAGACAATTTTTATTTAAATCATCAGTATAATTCAAGTGCCCTTATCATAATACCATTTCTATATTATACTATATATATTTTTATTAATACGGAGAGCTCATAATACTTAATCACGACATTTAGTTTTTGACCAGTATTTCAGAAAGCGATACTACTAAACGAGCCCGCCACCGCGGGCGCAATCCAGTCACATGGAAGCGTAACGTGCTCAGGAATGCAGTCGCTAAAGGCATCGCTCACACCAATAGCAAGGGAAAAGAAATCGCTGCGAAGAAGTCTGCCAAAAATGTGCTGCTTTGCGGAGAGACAGAATGCCTAAAGGAGTGCAATACGAAGATCAACAACGATTTGCGCGATTCAGTCTTTAATTTTTATTACAACGACCTTGATAAAAATGGAAAACGTAGGTTTATATACTCCACTCAGCGACCACATCCCGTCAAACGTCCGAAATCTGGTAAGATTCAACAAAGCTGGAGTAGTTACATTACTATCAACGGTCAAGAGTTTAACGTGTGTTTGACGGCGCTCAGTAGGCTGTTGAATGTCGGAGTTTCAAGTATCACTAAGATTCGACGCATTACGGCACATGTAGGATTACCTGGTCCCGCTCCATCAGAGTCTGGAAAACACGGTAACCGACCTAATCGCATCCCGGACGAAATTCGAAAAACTGTCATAGAACACATTAAGAGCTTTCCGTCGGAAGCCAGTCATCAAGATCTAAAAACCCTCACCGTAGATATTTGAGTTCATTTCTGTCGATTAGCAAAATGCACGCCTTGTATATTGAAAAACATACAAACAACGTATCCTTGTGGTATTATAGTGATATATTTGCGAAAGAATTCAATTTGTCATTTGGGTCACCACGTACAGATGTCTGTGGTGTCTGTGATCAAAATTTAGAAGGTGTAAATGAGCATAAGCAACTTGCTAAGTTGGCTGAGGATGCTATGAAAACTGATAAGCAGCTATCTGCATCCTTCACGGATGGTAATGAGCCTACATTGTTCATCACGTTTGATATGCAAAAAACACTACCCCTTCCAAAACTTAACGTTTCAGAAGCGTTTTATTTACGGCAAGTTTGGTTTTATAATGTGGGCGTTCACGCAGTCGACCAGGCAACGGGTATTGCCGGTCGTGGATTCATGTTTACGTGGACCGAGAACGAATTTGGTCGCGGAAGCTCAGAAGTTGCTTCCAGCGTACTTATGTTCGCTGAACAGGATGTTTTTCAGCAACATAAACATTTAGTAGCCTGGACAGATTCGTGTTCAGGACAAAACAAAAACTTTTATATTATTATTCTTTGGCAATATTTACTGCTTATTGCCGTTTCGTAAGCATTGACCACAAATTTCCCGAAGTCGGCCACTCTCGGCTCGATAGCGACCGGGATTTCGGCCATATAGAGCAAGCCATTCGAAAAAGAGAAAAAGTTTTACTACCAGGGCAGTATCGGTCAATAATGGCCGACGCTCAGAAGAAAAACCCATTTGAGGTTGTCGATGCATCGCGCGGTATGATCGATTTCAAAATGCTGGCACAGAAACTTGGGTTAGTCAAGCGGGCTAAAAATACGAATGGTGAAAAAATTAATTTTAAATCAGCAGTGAGATGGATCCGTGTCGACACATACGGAGAATTTAAGTACCGAGTATCGCTTGATCCTCATGAGCAGTGGAAGACTGTAGACATTAGAAAACGCATCCCGTCAGCATCCAATTTAGATCCGACAAATATTTTGGAGACTGTGTCTATGCCTGTCGGCCGTGCTATCAAACAAGAAAAACTTACTGATATTAAAAAGCAGCTTAAATTCATCGACCGCTATGCACGTGGGTTCTACACCACATTGACGAGCAATGAAGATGTGCAAAGTGACTCGGATTAAAGTGCTTTGTGTAAGGTGCATTTTATTCGAGGTTCTTTTTATTATATTTTATTTTTTGCGTTCAGAATCTGCAAGGAATGAATGTTGTTGCTACTTTTTGCACTGTGTGAAATCCAAGGCAAAAAATTTGTTCAGTGCAAAAAGTGGCAGGTCGACAAAATCTGTGTTTAACATAAAATAGCGCGCCGTTTACGCAAAATCGATGACCAAATTTTGAACACGAAATACTACATCCACATATGTAAATAGCTATTACGAAATTATAAGTGCCAGGCTGCACCACGAAAACTGCCGGTAGTTGCAATGAAAATGTCATTTTCTCGAAAATACGCAAATGTCGATCTGCTACTTTTTGCTCTGGTGTCTTCAATTTTGAAACACAACCAAACCATACAAATGGTCACTTGTTTCCACTGAGTGATGTTGGCAATGTAATCAAGTCTCTTTCTAAGTGATGTCATGGTGTCTTCAAAGCCACTGAAATTAGAAGTGTGTTAGCCTTGTTGAAGCTTCTGGAACCTCCTATTTTGCAAGTTTCACAAGCTTTAATGTGTTTCCATATCATACTTTAAGCTTGGCCAGTAAATATTTATCCACAATTATAAGGCCACTATCAAGATTTTTCCAAGCATCACCAAAATCATTCAGAATTTGGGTCCTATCGGCATTACTCACAAAAATTTTATGCTCACTACCTCAATTAACCAGCGACTCGTCACCATCCAGTATATTTTCAAAATGAGACACAAAATGAAGTATTTAGAAAAAATAATGCAATATTAAACTTAAGATGCGCCCCCAACCATCTTCTTTTGACACCATGTACAAAACGTTGTTAGAGAACAAAACTCGGATTGCAATAGCCGATTTTGACATTTTTCTGTTCCATAACGCCATTAGCAAATGCAACTCGGTCCCTGTACTTTAACACTAATGTGTTCGAGAACATTTTCAGATTACAATGTACGAAAGACTAAACGGACTAATTTATGTTATTTAATGCAAAAATGAAATTTGTGTTCAGTGAACAACTGAATGGCTATTCTTTTTAACAAAAGAGAATGGTAAGAGGCAGCTTAAGTTTACTCATGCATAATTGGAATATCATAATTCAGAGTTTTTATGAACTATTGTAATGATGAGAACGTTCTTTCAATTTGCGACTCTAATCTATCATCTTTCCGATTCTCTATACCAGAGATCTTCACATCGTCAGAGAGTCTTCATAATATAAAGAAGCACGAGTATTGATGTTCACTTTAAGGAACAACTGATGATTACTGAATATATTTCTTTTATACATCAAATATGCTATGGATAGTGTCGGTGACACCGTCATTCCGCGAAAATAAGATAGCTACGTGTTGTCGCCGATGTGGTGATATGTCACTTTTGAAGCACATCAATGGATGGATCCGGGATACGAAAAATACAAAGAAACTTCAAATGTGTAATATGCACGAGCTTAAATTCTAATCTATACCCCAGTATATATAAAATGCTATAGTTCTGTCCTCCATATAATGTTCTGACCCGAAATTTAATCAGGACTGTGGTACTTAACTTGAGATATCCTAACCTTCATCATGGGCGAGCCAACACCGGACGCCAATTTTACCTAAATTTTTCTTCTGACCAAATAACGTACGCTTTTCAAGCTTGCCTATTTTAAGGGTCATATGAAACTCGATCTCTGTAGTAATGGCTGCTATCATCATGGTGCTCATGAACTATTTTGTCATACAAGTATTTTTTGTTGTTATCTCTAAATCCATTTTTGTTTGTATATAATTGTCGTAGTTTTCTCTGGTTTAGAGGCCGGATTGAGCTGTTTAGCTGCACCACAGGTTAGTTTGTGAGCACGTAAACATCGATCCTAAATTACTTCGTGGCCTAGCTAAGTTTACGTTTACGAATTTATATCAGCTAGTTACCACAGTCACCCCAACTAAAACCCAAATTGGCAGAGGCAGTAACACGAGTGGAGATTGAAAAATACACTATTACTTCTCTTAAGTTCTTGGAAAACCAAATTCAGCTATAGATTTGCTATAGCCAGAACCTCTTTTACTATGTGCTCGAGCAAATAACATGGTTATCTTATCCCGAACTCGTGCACCTTTATCGTTAAACAATACGCAGCAACCGGTAAAATAGCACCTGTAAACTTTTTACTTCCCAACACTTATATGGCTGCATCGCTGTCTAAAAAGAATTCCACCTTCGGCGGTTCTCCACACTATGTTGTTTAGCCACTATGTTTGTGTCAGCGAGCAGTACTGAGGTAGGCCAAACAAACATTTTTACAAATGGACGCCATAGCAATCTACAGATGATATTAACACATTAAGTACCCAACTTGAGCGTCAACGATATGCAAATTTGAGTAGAAGCTGGGGCTTTTACGAAAACTATCAAAATTTGTGTTAGTGACTCGAGTGGTTTTGTCGAGTCGAGTACCCGGAGCGATTTAGTGGTACCCGATGCCCACGCCAAGGAACCACTTCGTCATTTCGACACTAGCGTTCGCTGCTGAACATGTAGGATTATAAACGTTACGAACGTGTGTCCACTACCGCGGCCTCAGGATTTAAGCCCGTACCTGGACAGGCCAGCGAGCTACTGCACCCGCGCTCAGCTCTGGTAGAACTAACTAATTAATAAATCGTCAAACTCGGAACAGTTAGAATTTTTACTGAACAAAAAACAAAAAATTTAAAAATACTAACCGTCAAACTAACGTTTTAGATCATGTCAAGCTGTGCCAGCCTATAACAAACAGAAAAAATCTTAGTACCACAGGACAAAATTTTAATTTCCACTTGCCAGCCCAGGTTTAAGCTCTGGTTTACGCTTAGGGAGACAAACATACGAATATTCGAGGGGTAAAACGTGACGTGATACACTAAATCCCAAACGTTTAAATCTCTCTAAGCAAGCACATTACAATCCCCTGAATATAGAATCCATAAAATTTCGCAGAAGCTCTATAACTTATGAACGAATATCGCATCTAATTTTTTATAATTTCGCGGTAGAATAATATTCCGTTTGTTTGCTTAAGTAAAACATTCAATCTTTTCATTCAGCAAACTTACATTTTCTAAGCTAAACTTTCAAATCATTATTGGACAGATTTTCATTCAACAGCAAAAACACACCAGTACACAATCGTTTCCTTATCGGTGACAGGAAGCACTGCTGTCTATATGAAACGTTAAGCATTTAGGTGCCCTTCACGGCGTTTAAAGCAAAAGAAATTTCCACAATTACTACTGACGGTGTTAGGGTAGTGGAGCATGCGTGTACTAGCTATAGGTAAATCAGTACATATATATAATAAAAGAACCACGGAAAGTAATCCCATTTATACAATAAAACATAGGTGCCCCCTCCTACCACAAACGGGTCACCCTATGCCGCGGCATCATCAGAAAAATTAAAATTGGTGAACATGTTGGCAATCATTGGCACTAATCAGGAAAAACTGATCAATTTTAAAAAAATTGAAAATATTTTGGCAAATTGGAAAAAATATTGCCTCTTGAAAACATCAAAATCCCACCGCCAAGCATTCGATACTTATGAACTAAACTGTACCTAAAAATTTCACACATTACAAGTTGGGCATACAGAAACGTATTAAATGCAGGATCCACTGTGTATATATGGTAGAAAAGAAGGGTCTTTTCGGTTGTCCCCCCAGCCGGAATTTCATCAATTTTCAAGACACATATAAAATTTTGGTACTAATCGATTCAGATCAATGACCTGGCTCAGAAAATATCAATTTTAGCCACAACCCTGACAATTTTTTTTTTCGATTTTTTGAGGTTCCAATGATCCCCTTGGGAACCCAAAAAAAATTTTTCTTCGGAATATGGTCATATTGGGCACCGTTCGAACCGGCTTGATGAGACAAATCAACTGGTGTGTAATTTGTCGAAATCTAACCACAGTTAGAAATTTATGAGAACCCAAATAACCCTGATGGGCCGTACGTCATAACGTTAGAAAAAAGAACAGGTTAGAGTGGGGGTTCGGGGTCCGGCAGCGCAGTCGTAATCCCATTTTACGCAATTTTCCGTTTTCCCATGAAGACGTTTGTAAAACCAATTACGGTCTGCATTAGTTTTTGAAGCCATATTTAATACCACTGCTAACTAAAATTTGCTTGAAACTAGTAATAACATAATATTAGTGTATGTCTCATATAGAGACCTTATGACTAAGACTTAGCTTAGTATACCACGCTAGACTAAGCTTAGTATACCCAGAACGGCATGGCCTGCATTTTATTTTTGCTCCTCGGGGTTACTTGGACCGTCATATATAACTTTTTTACGGTAGGTTAGATTTCAATAAGTTACACACCAGTTGATTTGACTCAGCAAGCCCGTTCGAACGGTGCCCAACATGACCATATTCCGAAGAAAAAAATTTTTGGGTTGCCGAGGGGGGATTATTGGGACCTCAAAAAATCGAAAAAAAATTGTCAGGGATGTGGGTAAAATGTGTATTTTCTGAGCCAGCTTATCGAGCTGAATCGATTGTCAACAAAATTTTATATGTATCTCCAAAATTGACGAAATTCCGTCTGGGACGATAACCGAATGTGCCTAACACACTTGACCAACCTGTGCAAACGACAAATATACAGTTAAGATTACATTGGCTCAACATTGTACTCTCACAGCAAAACGAAGTTATTCGGGCGACAAAAACAGTACAAGTGGGATATACATATGTATACGTATATGTTCATTACCCTTTTCGAAATATATTCTAATGCAAATACTGCTGCTATACGAGGGTCTTTCGAAACTATTACCGTTAGAATAGCCACAGAAACCTATGACGACTGTCAGAATGTTAGTGCAATTTATGGTCTTTTTATGTAGTAGCATAGTCGAATTATATAAATGACGAAGGTTATGCATTACCCGTGTGTTTAGGAATTTATTTTTAAACATGGCAATCTTTGCCATCAAATTTAGCTACGCGGGGCCATTATATATGTATGCCTCATGAACTGATAATTATGTTGCAAAATGAAACCTGAAAAAAAAACTGATTTATGATTTTTAAGACACATTGTATATAACTGTTACTAATGACGTATTTTTCCGCTTAATATATATTTTTATATTAACACATTTTAATTTATGAATTTTGTACTTAAAGAAAACGTCGCGTATTTTTTCTGCTTAAGAATTTTATTTTAAAACATTTTAATTTATAAATTTTTTAAAGAAAAAGTTGAATTTGCAATAGGAATATTTAGCTGACAGTTCTGTTTGCTTCTTTTCTAAAACAACAAACATTATTATACCAACTGATGTCACAGCAAAACAGTCTGCCAAAAGCAAGAACAGCAGAGAATATACGGGCTCGGCTCTTAAAAGCAACAACACAATTTATTTGACAGTTTGCAAATTATGTTCTCCCTAAACATTTAGGCAGCCGCAAACTTTTATTGTTGGGAGCCTGAGAGCTGATTCCAGGTTATTAATGGAAGAGCAGAACACAGTCGAGCGGAATACTATTCACAAAGAGACGAGCTGAGCAAGAATTTGAAAACATGGCTCTTTGCCACTTATAACAAAAGTTCAGTAAACCTTTTGGTAATGGCGAATCCTGGACTTCACAGGGAAAGATACAGAGGCTCCCCCCGATGGCGCCGGACCGACTACCCTGAGGCACCGCATCGCCCCCCCTCCCGGGTCGCGGAACCTCGACCGTGGCGTCTAACCAACAATACCGAACGCCAGACCCCCCCCCACCAGGCGCCGCCTGAAAATTGATATCTTGAGTCTAGTCTACTATAGGGAGGCTATAGAAGACAGAGCGAAGTCATCTATCTACAGTCACAAACAGAAATAAGTTCAAAATAATGGATCAACATTTGATCGATTTCACTTCAATGAAATTTTAATCGATTTCGATCGTTTTCCATTTTGGCACTATTACATAATTTTAAATTTGTAAAATTTCGATTATTTTAGATTAAACTAAATTTCGATTGATCGTGACCAAACGAAATTTCGATCGAATGTGATCGTTTTCGATTGCAGTTACTGTTTTAGTGACTGCGCGCTTCATATGGTGCAAGGACAATCAGTGTGGCCAAGTTTACGCGAGGAAATATAGAGCAAGCCATTGCGCTGACGGAACAAAAACTGACAAACGGCATCTTGATCGATAAACATATATTACAGTCCTCAGCCTCCACTAAGTCTCAGTGAGGCAAAAAATATCGCAATTCCGGTAAATGCACGTTAAAAGTAAAATTTGTTATTTACACATTTCAACTCCACAGTATATTCATAGCTTCCTTTATTTGATTTACTACATAAAACTTCTAAGACCATATTCCGGTTTAACCAGACAGTTCTGGTGTCAACAAATTTCGATATCCAGGTATTCCCTGGTGGCCTACACAGGTCTGACTATAATATTATAAAGACCCTATGAGAATAACTTAATTTGTTCTTCAGATATTTAGAAAAACTGTACGGACGGACTGAAACGACAAAATTTATCAGCGCGCATGTAAATAAATGCTCGCTCACTTCCCAACTACAATACTCGCCTGAAATACCCAATGATGGCTCGGTGCTTGAAACACGAACACTATTCGCTCAATGTTTGATCGCTCGACAGATGACAATGATTTCTGGCACGTACCGTAAATAAAGATGTGAAGCATACTACAGTGCATTCCAGAAATGAGTGCTGTTCACCTGGAATTTTTTTAATTTTACTCCAAATTTCAAACAGCTCCGTAATTGCAATAGCGCTGTTACAAGTTTTATCGAGAACATTGTTAGCGCAGAAATAAAGTAATGTATGCCAACAAACCGCAAAATGTAACTGCCAAACTAGGTCACCTGTATAAAAAATTATCGAGTTTCGCAGTAAAATCAGATCCCATATGTTGGGTGTAATTATCACGAAAATGAATAAAAAGGTTTCATGGAATCTATCCGGCACGTTTAATACTGTCTCTCCACGGAACAAAAATTTTAACTGGGGCTTCGAGTGGGGGGGCCTTAGCTCCTGCCGAGGGACGGGGCGCAACTGCAAATAGCTGGGAAATTTACACAGCTTAGCTGGTAAAAACCATACCCTCCAGGTCAACTAAGGCCATTTATAATTGTTTTCGTGTTTTTAAGCATACACATTTGTATCATCGTTTTGGTGCATATTTATTGTTTAAGCACTGAAAATGCTTACTTCTGCGGGCTGAGCTTAAAAATAAATTTTAATATGCTCTTACTGTTTGAATAGTAGCGTTAGTTTTAACAGTTCGCAAGCATGAAGCTAGGATATTCCTTCGGCAGAAGTGCATCAACTCAAAGTTACTAAATATCGATTCACCTCACCCCAGCTTACTATAAGCTTTGAAATAGTTTTTGCTATAACATTTTTTAGTTAGGAGGACCATTTTTAAGTTGCCTGAAAATACCTGGGGTGTGTCCCCACTTTTCAAATCCCCATGTTCGCGAGATTTTCAACGCCCTTCCCCGCAGCCAGCCGAAAGCTCCCATGTTCAACTACATATAAAAATTTATTCTGTCACAAAATTTATGTTTTTTGTATGCGGAACAAACATTAAATTACCACTATTTCTAATACTAAAATGTCGTTTCATAGATTGAAAATACATGCACGGCAGTAAAACTTCATGAAAATATTTAGTATTTTAAGCAAAACGTATTTACGCCGCTACTTTGAAATTTTACCGAGAATAAACACAGGGCCCCGAAGTCCCCCAACCTAATTTTAGGAGGGAAGTGGACACGCCAGTGACCTGGGGGCGTAATCCTGGGAGAATTCGATCATCCTGCCCCCCTCTGCGGAGAGGCCAGTAACATTATTATCCGCCAATACGAAGTGGCTAAAAATAGGGTGATTCAACTATTGCAAGAGGTTAACTAAAGAAAAATTTGGAAGTATACATTGAGTTAAAAATAAGTTCTAATATGGTTGCATTAGCTTTTAAAATTACTAATCATATTCTCGAGAAATAACAGTCGTAATTCGAGTCAACGAATTACGAGTAATGTCATGTGCGCCAAAGCCCACCGGCTTTGGGGAGAGGGTTCGGTAGGCATTTCTAAAATTTTTATAAACTCATAATTTCACCAATTTTGCTAAAGTTTTCAAGTTTTGCCAATTTCCCGCAGATTCCTAAAATCTTCTCCCATGTTAACTCAAATGTTCCGCGCGCATCCATCTGTTTCTCAACCGGAGTGGATGTAAACATGATTTGGATGGGATCAGAAGTTCGAGGGTAACCCCTATCAAACCTATAAACACCTATATACTAAGCATTAAAAATCTTTCAGCGATTGGAAAATATTCAAATTTTATATTCTATAAGAGATTGGTTTTGAATGGACAACAGTTATTTTCGGCCAAATCTGTACAACAGCTTACGACTAACCTCATAGGTTCTGTTCAAAACAAGTGAATACTTTATGACGTTTATCCATGAAATGTCGCATACATATGAACCAGGTTACATAATGTCTTAACCACCTCCGACACTAGTAGCACTTCCTTCTCAGCGCAACGCTGTGTTGGTCCAGAAAACGTGTATACACAACTCATTATCAATTTCCACATATCGGCGGACAAGATTGTCAGCAAATCAATCATTCGACACCTCGTCTTCGTTGGCCAACATATTCGGAATACCGTTTGTTATTTTAAATTGGCGATGAATTTCTGGGCACTCCAAAAAGCCTTCGACAATTTCCACGCACAACAGGACATGATGCATTGATTTGAGAAAATGTTCATCAGTTTCATATTGTTCTTTGGGCGGTAACACCGAAGGTAGTGATTCTCCGTGCCCGACCGAATCGGCAGCCGACTTAAGAGCGTCGTATTCAATCTTCGGGATCATCCGTTTGACAAATTCAGGATTAAACTCCGATTCTTTAACTTCAACTCGAGCGTCTTTAATTAAAAGTGGATAACCTGTAAATGTAAACGATGTAAAATTAAATATACACATAAAAATAGTAACGCTACCGGGTCGGCTGCTATGTATTTATAGCAAAGATGAGAAAATGACAATCAATAATTAGACGGTCACACACTTTTCCACAGTGGTCTTAAGATCACGAAAAATAACGAGAAGACAAGTCCACCCTATTTGGCATGATGCGACCTTTACAGACGACCTCCAAAACACACGACAACTTCATCTTTGGTGCTCGACAAAAATAACAGTGTTAAGACGGAAAATTTGATAATAAACAATAATTAGGTTCGAAGCCAAATATTCAAATTGGAACAATGAACAGAAACGTTCTGGCATTATAGAAATATTATACAATAAATATATATTTTGACTGAAATTAAGTATATGCCTGCGATCCATTTTTCGGTCCACCTTCCTCTTGGTCGCACCTGACCCCTGATTTGCGACGACCACTTGCATCACCCGCCATTATATGTGAGTTGTAACAATAAATGAAGGTGTATTTCAATCACGTGATAACTCAGTTCCATTCACTGTGCTTTCCCGTTGTTTCAAGAGAAACCAATCCCGCTTACACCTATGTCTTTTCGCTTTCTTTCAAATCTTGGTGAAACGAAAACGTTCAACTGCAAAATATCGCTTCGCTCAGTCGCTTAGCCCCACTTTTTCATTAATATTGCAGTTGTCTTACAGTATCCAAATTTTGTTCAGTCCACCCAAGTTAGCACACAAAATTTCTCCTTGCCGGCGGGTTTGATGTTAGTAAAATATTTGGGAATAAACAAGTTAGAAAAAAAATCCCTAAAACAGAATATGAAAACAAACCCCTGGGCAACCTTGTTCAATTTTTATAAGTTTGTTATAAGCTGAAAAATGATTATTCAATCATAGTAATACCCTTTGTTACTGGGCTCTCCAAATTGGAGGGGTGGGGACCCTGGCATTTTTCGGTTTCCCCCTGGTAAAATTTTGGGCTCCCCCCGGTTCACCGCCTCTTCGAAAATTTTTTTGTTTCCAATCGGTCCAAAGTACATAAAATTTGATCAAAATTTGTACTAAAATTCCGTTCTGAAGCCAAAAATTTCGCAAATTTTGTCAAAATTAGCTACAAAATCGGTTTTCTCTTGGCAAAATTCCCCGTGGCAAAATCGGGCGTGGCACGGTTCAGAACCAGGGAGGCCCCTGGTTCATGCCCCCTGTCAATATTTTTAGCGAATGGAGAGTCCAGTTTTATTTCATTCACTAGAATATCGAAAACAAGCAAAACAAACAAACCCGTGACGGTTTATTGTTCAAAGTATTCGCTCAAACCTTGTCTTATTTCATTTACTAAAGTATCGAAAACAAGCAAAACATCGAACCACATTGAAAAGATTTTTAAGATATTCTCTCATGCTCTTTCCAAGTTACTTCACTGAGTAAAATATTGAAAATAAGCAAAACAATAAGCGTGTTTACAGCAAACTTGAATTTACGTTCAGTCGCCAAAATAACAAAAACAATAGTGTTTATTAGACCCTTGCTAAGTGAGTGGTATTTTGGTTAAGTACGGTTGCTAAATTAAGAATATCTACGAGTGGTATATAAATAAAATTTCACTTGTAAATATCGTTAATACAATAACACAGGGGTTCGCCAATCCCAAATCCAACATTTGAGAGCCAAACACCGAAAACATTATGCTTTGCTGATCATGCTGTTATGTGTTTAATGGCAGTGGTTGAAAATGTAATTTGATTTGCAGGAATATTACGAAATGCAATAATTATTATATTACTACTGCAACTAGAATATCACGACCCACTTCAGCCGATGTTAACAAAATAACGATAGCCATTGGGGAACAATTTAAAACTGTCAAAGTTAAAGATCATGTCAAAGTTCCCCTATACGAGGCAGAAAACTTGACATAACTACCGCAGAGAACAACCTAAAGTTAACTATTAGCCCATGTCTTAGGCTTATACTTAGGGTACGCAACAATTCTTAGCAAAAGTTTTGGTTTACAGTGATATTTTGAGCAATTCTGTGTTATCTTGTGTATGGAACATTAGTTCTACACATAAAATGACCAGAATTTTGAACCTCCACTTTGTCGAGGATAAGATTTCAAGTGCGTCGCCTTAACTTGTTATTTTTCTACTGAAATAGAAATATAAAAATTGGGTTCAACATCCTAAATATAATGAATGTTTATACATTTAAGACAAAATAATATAGATTTGAGATTTCCAATTACAGTGTATTCCAAGAATTAAGGTACTTTTAATTTTTTTTATATTGTAGCATGTTGCTTTCATAATGAACTTTATTTTAATTTCATACTCCAGTGCAAACAATAAGTTTGTTACGTATGTTAGGAGTTAGTCGAGCGTCTTTTTATTTGTAGTATCGGCATTTATAAATATAGAATTTCATTTATATACAGTATGAAGATAGTCCTGACTTTGCAACCGTACTTGGTCAAAGTACCACTCACTTAATAAAGTATGCGTGCAACAGATAATTGTTTTTATTTTAGCGACTGAATGAAAATTCCGGTTTGTTGTAAAAGGTTCAACGTTTTGCTTACTTTCGATATTTTAGTAAGTGAGATAACTATCTAAGAGCATGAGAGAATAATTATAAAAATCTTTCCATCGGGGTTCCATGTCCTGATTGTTTTCGATATTTTAGTGAATGAAATAAGGAAGGTTTGAACGAATACTTTGAACAATAAACAGTAAGGGGTTAGGGTTTTACTTGTTTTCGATATTTTAGCGAGCGATACAACGAAGGGCATTGTTATGACTGAAAAAGCATTTTTGTTTATATCAAACTTATAAATATTGAAAAGTTCCACAGAGGTTCTTTTTTCAAATACCGTTTAGGAAATTTGTTTTAATTTGATTTGTCATTTTATTTGAGTGAGATACGTAGCAGAAGATGATTTCAAAACAATTCACTACACGCAGATTGTTACAAAATCAACAGAGCACATAGATCAATCGCACTTTGGGCGAGCCAGGTACGAAAAATCGAATGTTTGGGCCCCAAATACACGATCAGCCCAATTTTAGGAGTTTAGGAATGTAACCTAGCAACTGGAAATAGTGGTCACAAAGTCACTAGAGTGTCCAATTTGCTCAAGTTTGGTTTTTAACGGACCATAACCGCACTTTATGCAAGCAAGAACCGAAAAATTGAATTTCTAGACCCTAGAAACACGATTAAACGAATTTTACGAGTTTAGGAAAGAAACTTTCCTAGGTACTGAAAATAGTGCTCACAAAGTCACTAAAGTGCCCAATGTGCTCAAGTTTGTTGTTGACGTACCTAAATCGCACTTTGCGCAAGCCAGATACGAAAAATAACATTTTTGGGTCCCTAGAAACACGTTAATCCGAGTTTTAGGAGTTTAGGAATGTACATACATAGCATGTAATAACCGGATCCGAAAACAGCAACCGGAACCGCCCATTTTAACCGGATCCGGAACCTGGTCTTCGAAATTTATATAGTAAAACAGATGAAAGAAGAAATTAAGGTATAGTCAATTTAAAATACATTAAAATTACTTTTACATTAAACTTAATGTATTGCGATGGCATTATTGCCTTTCTGATGCTTTAAAGAGACTGAGGAAGCTAATAATATTTATTTATCGATCAATATGTCGGTTTTTGGACACACAGAGCAAAAAATGCCTTCTGCGATACACCCTTGCGTATACTGTGTCAAATTGAATGTGCTCACAACGCATCGAGCGTAGAATAAACACTTTCGCTCTCTCCCCAGTCGCCTCCCTTTACTACACAAACGTTTGTTACATGCTGTTCCGTATGTAACTTGAAATTATTGGTTTATATGATGCTAAGAGAAATTAATAGATAGGAAGTAATTTTGTGATCAGTGATAAGAAACATTGTTTAGGATAGCGTTGGACAAACAGTGCCCGTCAGTTAGATGATAATGATGATAACTTTCCACGCTGAATGCTATAAATGTGACAAACTGTGAAGCTGCTCGCACAGTTTCAATAAATACAGTTCATTGCCAAGAAAGCAGTTTCTGGCTGCGTTGCAGATAACGTTACTTTACTTCAATTTAGCCTGATTTAAAGACTTTACAAGCGCACTAGCTGGTGCGTGACGCAATTGATGTTAGCCAAGCATATGCTAAGTACTTCTACGTAGTAAGCCCTACTCTGTTACCCAGTTGGAGCGGCTTAATTCGAACGTAACCCGGAAACTTCTGAATGTGTAAACTAGCTGCTACAAGCATCGACCTGGCTTTGATTTGTTAACAAACTCCTGCAGGTTAACTCCTGTTGGTCGTAACAAAACAATGTTAGGTGAGATCATTCAATGATAAATTACATCTTTAAAGAAAAAGATAATAATTTTATAACAAAAATATATATACATTTTATGGTCCTAGTACTTGCTGAATTGGCTGCTTTCCGTCAAAGTACAGTTGCATTATTGGATCCAGCTATCTCTAAAATCTATACACCCAATATGGCCTGAACGTACAAGTATATAATTGAAAACACTGCCAAAATTTCACACAATTTTGTTACCGAAATAGAGCGTAGCTACATGCAGCACCTCAAAGTGTAACGATGTGCCCAATGTAATTTTAAAACAACAAACCAACGTCTTTAAAAGGTTAAATAAACATATATACCCATTGTGCACCATCAACAAACAAGAAGCTCGTTAACACATCTTTTTATTTTACCTTATTGATTAGACCAGGTTCCGATTTCAGTTCTGGTCCCGGTTAACAACTGGAGTTCCGGTTCCGGCAAATTTCCATTGCCGGTACTCGCTGCTGATATATACTTCATAAATAGGGCTATAATGTTTAGATCTCATTCTAGATAATGGACATATAATTTATGGAAACCCGATGCTTAATAAATCATAACACGCCCAGTGGGTTTACATGAGCATTACTGTTTGAATTTAATTTTATTACCCGTCCCTTCCCGATAAGTAGAGTTTCGTAAATAAGCTGAAAGTATACGCTATTTTGGCAAAACATTACCCAGAGTACTGTGTATTCCGCCCTTTAAAAAGGGAAGAAGTCTACACCAACAATATTTCTCAGCCCAATCTGGGGTGTCCTATAAAAACAGAATGGTTTTAATATTCGCCAGAGATTATTTTAACCTTGCCGTTACGTTATCTAGCCAGAAGCAAGGAATGGATTTAATACCAAAAGATACGTCTTCACTTTATATATATATATAAATATATAATGCCACTGCCACCACTCAAACCCATTCAACAGCCTCATAATTGAAAGACGATGATTAAAACTAGTAACAGCAACCGTAAATACAGTTATTATTAGTAAGTCGCAAGCGAGAGTGAAACGGAACAAGCGTGATTTCATTTTAAAGTTACAATTTTGTTTAATCAGTTGTAACAGGGTGTGACAGATGTATGACTCTAAAACCTCGTGAACCCTGAATCCATTGAAAATCATAAAAGCTAGTTAACCTAGACCCATCTAAAACAACTGACAACGCATCACGTATTTGTGTTGGTCTCTAGATAGCCAAACCATCGTTTCAGCTTGTCAGAAAACCTTAACTAGTGAAGCTCGCTTGCGAGCAAAAAGTCGAGTGGTGAGAACAATCCCCCGAAGTCTGTTGTAGAAAGCACACACAAACAAAGCCTACACACAGTACGCAGGTGCAGCATTATATAAACCGTGAGTGATGAGTCATAGTTACGCCGGCCTCTTTTGATAGCGAACGTATGCAGTAGACAAAACATCATACAACGAGTACAAAAACAATGAACTAACAATTTAATAATTCAATAAAACCCTAAATTGACCGAAAAAAGAACATTTATTAAAAATACAAACCGACACTTGAGAAAATCTCATTTTTCACACCAAGTATGAAGCAGAAGTGTGAAAAATATTTGCCACACAATATTTTTGACACTCGCAATCAGCTTATTGGCCAAGAAAACTCCATATCCGACACTAAAACTAACAATAAGCACACATTTAGGTGCATTTCCCACGACTTTTCACCAAATATGAAATTTGGCGCCAACTATTAGCTTATAGATTCCAGATTGGGAAGTAGTTGAAAAACATGTTATATATCATTGGCAGGGAATAACCGGAACCGAAATTTACCGGAACCGGAACCAGCAACCGGAGCAGTCCATTTAAACCGGATCCGGAACCTGGTCTTCGAAATTTATATATAGTAAAACAGATGACGGAAGAAATGAAGGTATATATAGTGGATTTAAAATGCATTAAAATAACTTTTACATTAAACTTAATGTATTGCGATGGTATTATTGCCTTTCTGAAACTTTAAAGACTGAGGAAGCTAATAATATTTATTTATCGATCAAATATGTCGGTTTTTGGACATTCAGAGCACAAAATGTCTTCGACTATACACCATTGCGTATACTGCGTCAAATCGAATGTGCTTACAAAGCTTGGAGCGTAGAATACACACTTTGCTCAGTCTCCAGTCGCCTCCCTTTACTACACATACGTTTGTTGCATGCTCTTCTGTAGGAAACTTAAAATTATTGGTTTTATGATTCTAAGAGAAAACGATAGAAGGTAATTTTCTGATCAGTGGTCAGAGACACTGTTTTGGGTAGCGTTGGACAAACAGTGCCCGCCAGTTAGATCATATTGATGATAACTTTCTAATCAGAATGCTATAAATGAGACATACTGTGATACTGCTCGCACAGTTTCAATAAATACAGTTCATTGCCAAGAAAACAGTTTCTAGCTGCGTTGCAGATAGTGTTAGTTAACTTCAATTTAGACTGATTTACCAAGTTTACAAGCGCACTGGCGGGTGCATGACGCAATTTATGTTAGCCAAGCATACCCTAAGTACTTCTGCGTAAGCCATACTCTGTTACCGAGTTGGACCGGTTTAATTCAAACGTATCCCACAGACTTCTGGATGTGAAAAATAGCTGCTACAAGCATCGACCTGGCTTTGATTTAACAAACTCCTGCAGGTTATTATGAGAAATTCCTGCTCAAATTATGTGCCCTACTTACGTTTCACAGGGCAAATTGATTAGTTAATCTTTTCTTTTGCTTGGTTGTATTGAAGCTTGATCATTGTACAATATATTACATATGTTTGGATTATATACTGGATGAAGCAAAAAACGTGGAAAATTTCAAACAAAATTTTTAAACCGGAATTGCGGTTCCGGTATGGTTTTTGCCCTTTGCCGGAACCGCAACCGGAACACGATTTTCGCTGGAACCGGAATTCCGGTTACTCTCTGATCATTGGAAAGCTCTGGTAAAGCTACATGGAATAGGCCTATTAGTTTGCGGATAACTCGTTTACTTATTGAGAAAAGTCGCAAAAACTCGAGGGGTGCCCGAAAAATGGGCCAAAACGACGTCATTTTGCCCCATAACTTTTGCCACGGGAAAAAATTCAAAAATCGGGCTCCATCACTACACCTAAATCGACCATTATGGTTCGAATGAGCTATATTGCATCAAAATCCGCCCAACCGTTATCGAGATCCAGGTGCAACAAACACACACAGACAGGACCTCCTCAACCCCCTCCAGAGCCAAAATTGAAAATTCTCGTTCCTCGTAGCTCGCGTCGCTCTCTCATTCCACTCGAATTCAAATAGTTATTGATGACCTGTGCGCAATATGTAACCAAACGTAAAGAGAAACTATATTCCGGAAATCAAGTTCATGGACCCTAAAGCCATTGAAACCAGATGAAAAGGCATGAAATATACACGCTGGACCAAAGATAACCAAATCATTTATTCATCCTTCATAAATGCTAATATATAAACCATCCTTGATACCCTGCACACAATACATAGCAAAAATGACAACTCGCCACATTTTGGAAATTGGATTCGTTGACCGGAAAGCCCTTGAAACCACAAGAAAAGTATAATGTAGCCAACGTGGGACTCTAGATAGCAATAGCATCGTATCCAGTGTGCTTGATAACCCAATAGGTACTCATTGTAAGGTAAAAACAAGCAAAACATGACGAAACTTGAAAAATCGCTATTTCTGACAAAGGGTCGACGAACCACGCGCAGGCCCACAGCGGCCCGGAACTGGTGGTTTGAAATTTCATTCATTAATGTTAACAATTTGATTTTCCGATCCTGTCGCAAACTTTTTCTACTTCCAGGTCGTCGTTGAATGACGCACAGTCAACGAACTTCAAACAGACGACTTCGTCGAGAGATGGTGAGGATTTCAGATCGGCAACAATAAATCTGACCTCACTACCATCGTAATTCATTTGATACCTTTTCAGTAAAATTTACTTATATCAATATATACAATGTCGTCGAAAATGCTGCGTATGGTTCTGTGTTGTTTCCACGTCAGTATGGTGTCCAGTAAGCACCACGAGCAGTGTGAACGTCGTCGTCATGACGATTTGGATCAGAGACGTAAGGTGGACAGTGTACGCCGTTATCTCGCCGGCGCGGAGTCTGTGATGTACGGTTCGTAGTGTCAACGCGGTCTCCACGACGGTTCAGAGTCGAATCATACAACACGCGGTATCGGAGTACTCCTCCAATTTGTGTCAAAAATGTTATCAACCACGGCTGGTAAGACAGTTGTTATTTCACGACAAGTGGTCCCACAAATAAGCTAATGTCTGCAAAGTTGTAGATCTCAAGCCGTTTCTGTATGGCCGTCTCGGTTTGTCCGATGCGAGGTCTGTGCAGCGAAATTTGGTTCGACATTTACTATTTCTCGACAAGTGGTCCCACAAATAAGCTAATGTCTGCGAAGTTGTAGATCTCAAGCCGTTTCCGTATGGCCGTCTCGGTTTTTCCGATGCGAAGTCTGTGCAGCGACAGATGTTATTTCACGGCAAGTGGTCTCAAAAATGAGCTAATGTCTGCAAGGTTGCACATCTCAAGCGGTTTCTGTATGACAGTTTCGGTTACCCCAATGGGAGTTCTGTGAAGCGAAATACGGCGCTAAATACTGGCATCCTTATGACTAAATTTGGCAAAGAACCCTTAAAAATCTGTTTTTGCCATTTAATCCCTGAAGAGCTGTTCGCGTTCAACTAAAGGGCACATCCTCATCAGTTTTGCTACCGAATAAAAGAATTTGTCGAAATCCGTCCATCCGAAAAAGAGTTATGAATGGCAGAGACAAACACAAAAACTTTCACGATTTTCCCCCGAACGCCCTCAGTGCAAACTCCACTCGCTCCGTTTCAAATGCGTATATAAGTAAAAGAAACTTACCAGCAACTACTCCTTTAAGAAATTTAGAACTCAGAAAGTTGTGGACCAGAAGTTTCATAATGTGTCCTGTTTAATATATATATATATAATGTCATATATAATATATGACACAAACAGCTTAATAATGCTTTGGATCTGTTAATAAACTAATATGATCGTGAAAACCAAGGGCGTAGCCAGGGGTAAGTCAAGGGGGTCGCGACCCCCCCCTTTTGGTTCAACCCAAAAAAATTTTTTTTGAATAATTATGACTGAAAATCATGTCGGTAATTGTCCAAAAACTAGCCTCTCTCCCACTAGAAAACAATTATTTCCAAGCGTATTTTTAACCAAACCTCACAATTTTGGATAAAAAATCAATATTTTGGCAACAGTTGCATTTTTTACTTGTTTAGGGCGTATATACTTAATTTAATATAGCAATTCTTATTCCGGGCTAGGAAAGGCAATTTCATTGAAACTTTCTATGCTCGTGCACAGTTAACTCGTAGAAATGTGCATCACTGAATGACCTGCCCTCCTGGACCCCGCATTTCCATTTCTGAGCGCGGCTCTCCCGGACCACCTTTTAGTACCCACTGTGGGCCGCGACCCTACCCCTTTCATTCAAAAGTCCTCGCTAGGCCCTTAGTGAGAACGAATATAAAATTCCTTTAAAGTATATATGTAACTAAATTCAAACACGGAATCCAAAACTGAGACAATTCTTCGAGAACAATCAATGATTAAACCTCGGACTTGTCGTAACCATGTTTCATTTTTAATTCAGAACGTATATATGCAATATACAATTAGTTTGTTTTGCGCGGCCCATTTTAAAACCTACGCAGAGCAAAACACAGCTAAACAAAGATAACAAATAATGCTTCAATCACACTGCAAAATGAGTTCAATATCACAGATATAGTTTCACTGATTATAAGGATATGGTCGACTTAATATATTTCGAGTCTTATCGGTCATTTTAAAACCCGTTTTTACCTAACCCTGCAACACAGATAACTATAGTATATTTTGCGCGTCATATGCCGCTACACAGAGCTATAAAACATAAAAAGCCAAATATTGCACAAATTGGTTAATAAAATTTGGTCGTTTTCATGTAGTTTGGGTCTCATCGGCCCACCTTTACACAATCCTACAACACAGACAGTAATAGCGTGTCATATGTCACCACATAAAGCTTCACTCGCTCAAGCAAATAAAGCCAACAGCACAGATATATTTTTACTGTTTACAGATATGGCCGTTTTCGTGTTTAAAACACATTTTTACGGAAGCCTACAATATAAGTAACAGTGTGTCATATTTAATGGTTGTAGAACATGCCTTCCGTATACCTCGTGTCTCACAGAACCATTTTTAAGAATCAATGGTCTCTCAAAAAGGGACCGTCCGGATATTGGTGCCCCCTGGGCAAATTTGGCCTCAATGGTCAAACATATACTAAAAGGCAACAATGCAGCTGCAGTACATTTTAAGAGACGTTAGCTACTTCTTCTCAAAAGTGGAAAATTTGCTGCGTATTTGCAAAGTTTAGTATGACAGAGTGTCAAAAACTGCTTCTGACGTAAACACAATTACATTTCTTATTATTTACTGTACGTACAACTAAGAGGGCATCAGGGAAGAGTTTTATAAGCAGCGGCCTATAAACCGACTCCCCCAGAAATTGGGGGTCCGAGCTACCCCCCAGCCCAGAAACTGGGGTTTCAATCTTGAGCATTTATTGATGAGTCACAAAATTGGGTATAGACAGACACATATTGTACGGGCGAATACAATAGGCACATGTCACTGATATGGTACGCTTGATACGAGAATGAGCAGGGCGTCAAGTGGGGTGGGTTGCGGAGTCATCGCCTTTTTCACTGAACACTCACAGCTGAGTCAAATCACGGCGTGTACTGTGGAGCCTTGTTTAATGACAGCTGTGCTTACCTTACTAATGAAAAACAATGGGTCAATTCAAAAGCCCGTACCGGCAAGTAATACGGTTAGTTATCGATAAAAAGAGGCGCCATTAAACTAACTACTTGCGCGGAACTACGAGTACTAGTATTGGAGGGGTACTCCGTCAAACAGCAGGTTCGGGTAAGCGAAAGGCAGAAACGAAACAAGACATATGGGACAAAGCGTACAATGGGGCTTTTGCGGGACTTCATCTTGCTCATCCTAATTACAAGACTATGGTAGATGATAAGTAAGCATTGGTAGCGATTAGTTTAGTATACGGCATAATATTGATACAGGCGAGAAATGGTACATAAGTACATGTATGTAATTGACAAAAAGGTAATCCAAGAGGCAATCGTGGTACGACTCGTTAATTTTCCTAGAAAGCGACAACGTTACAATATCCAAAATTCTCCTACTCACATACATACCTACGTACAGTGACCATGAAATTTTCAACAGTATTTATAGACCTAATAATTAATTTTGGTTCTGGGTTCCTATAAAATCGGATGGAAGATTCGGCTGGTTGTATAGACGTAACTGATAGATTTCTGGTTCTAATTCCTTGTAAATAGACTTCAAAAACAGCATGGCAAAAGTGACATAATTTGGTCTTAGATCACGGCTAATCCATGATCTAAACAATTGCGCAAAACAGACTTTTAGTGTCTACAAATATAGGCTATCACGGAGCTAGAATGATCGTGTAGACCTATTTCGTAAATCACGCGTGGGGGTCTCGGTAGACTAAGGTAGGGACCTGAATTTTCAAGCTTTTCCTAATACAAAATTATAGACTTAATTTACTATGCGCGCGATGCATAAAATTCGAATGATGTGCGATGGGTTCAGCCTCTAATTTTATTTATCCTAAATGCGCTAAACGATACGCTACAACGTGCAGGTAAGCCACTACCGGAGTAATGAGCCTTTCTCCTGGAGCGTCCTTAGTTCCTATTGGTTAATAAATTTGTGTGCTTAGTTGAGTTTTCTGGACTTATTCACTACCTATTCAACTTGATTGACAAAGTCGGGTCATTGTCTTAAGACGATTAATTCGCTCGCTATTCCTACTAAACGGCGGTATGAGCAAAGTTCAGGCGAGTCCCTGACTATCTATATAATATAAAACTTGTCCTACGAGGAGATTAACTAATGCCGAAAAGCGGCTGGGCGTTATCTTCGTATGAATTTTATGCCAATATTGAGGCATGGGGCAGGGGTAAAAATTGTGTTTCGGTAACTATAAATTGAACTAGAACAAGGAATATGCTTAGCGAGGCCTCATCGGTCATCGGCGCTATTCTAAACGTGCTAAAACTTGAGTTGTTTTGACTTGAAAAGGCTCTCAAAGCGGGCTTTATTTGATACTAAAATTGACCTAGTATTTCGGGCGATTTCTACGCGGCAAAGCGAGTCGGTGTGCGGAGGCCCCGGTTGTCTGGACAATGTAACAATTTTTTTAACTAGATTTTACTCGGTTCGTTTCCTTAAATTGCTCAGTTCATAATTTTCGACCTAGATTTTGGGTACAATTCGATTGGGGCTGGGGAAGACCTTTAATTTCCAATAAC
>JASANE010000089.1:0-23046 GCA_030248225.1 Trileptium ribeirensis | reverse complement strand
TTTTTTGAGGATAACCTAAGGGCTGATACCCAAAGTATAGTAAATTTGACAAAATTTCGAGAGAACATAATTCGCGAAAATAAATCATTTATATCAGCGGACTTAGCCTTGCAAAGATACGTTGAAAGAAAAATTTACCAAATTAAAAACCAAAATTCCACTTATTGGATTTACGTCATTATTCTAGCTATTGGTGAAATAATATTATTCTGTCTTTTGTTCTTACAGTTTTTTAGGTCAACATCTGCTGGACCCACAATAGTGATGGATCAAGGAGGTAACAGAACTCAAGATAAGGATGTTTTAAAGCCCCACCCATGTAAACCTTCAAAATTGATACAATTGGGCGACAAGAATGCCACTGAAATACAAAATTTTAAAGATTGTACCATGACTGAGCTCAAAGAAGTAAGTGATCGTTTTGAAACTATGAAAAAACTAAAAGGAATAAAACCTCACGATTAAATGTAGTGTGTGTGTTTGGCGTGTGCAGATCTCTTCCCCCATGTTGTGTAATTGCATGTCGTAATATAAACTTATGCTTTTAGGGCAACTGGGTTTAGAACATACGTTGTGATTTTGTTATACTAAATACTCTGGGTGTATATAAATTACATATAACTTAGGTGTGGGCAAATGGTGTATTTATATTTTGTCAGTACATTTCATTACGTTCTTATTAACACTGAAATGTGGTTCATGGTGTATTTTATCGGTATATTTATAATCACGGCGTCGCTACTCATGTAATGGCAACGATTAATGCTTATTGTAATATAGCGACCAAAACAATTTTCTACAATGCTAACATGGAAGGCAGTTCTTAGATTTTGAAAACTGTTATAAGATTCGGAGTCGAGTTTAAGAACCGAACTTTATGATCAAGTGGGATAGTGTGTTGTTTTAACCAAGCTAGCTTACTGGTCATATAACTGACTATGTTTAATGTAATGGAACGCGAATTAAAATTCTCGGAAATTTGAGGTGATGTTGTAGTTATGTCATTACTAATTTCAGGATCAGCCCGTCAAATTCTCGAAAAGGATTGGCAGCGCCAAACGCATGATGTTGGCGTTCGGTATCAAGCTGGGCTCGAGCCGGTATAGCCTTTGAAGAGCTTAAGTTAGTCTCATACAATTTTCCTTGTTTGTTGCAATTGTAATTATCCTAAAGTCCAAAAAAATTAGATAGAAAGATAAGTTAAGTGACAAAAATCTTTTCAAGTTCCGCTCATTCGCTCTTAAAGCAAGGGTTATGATAAAATTTAAACAATAAATTTTACGTTGACAAGTTTAGTGGGTGTAACCAAAAGTACTTTGCGTAACAGTTGGTAAGTATGCCTGCACGCTAGTCTAGAGTTCGGTACTTGGACAAAATTCAGTGACTAAGTAGTATAGGTTAATTGGGTATATTCTAAGTGTTAACTGTTCTATATTTGCTGCTATGTAATTTGAAGACCCTCCTTGGGCCATGTCAGTTTCAGATATATTGTAAAGACAGAAAGCGGTAAGAATCTTTATATTTATAAAAAAATGCAAATAAGGATTTGTTCGAACAAAATTGGTGAATTCTGAGTGGAGAACAGTTGTAATTACGGTTTCAGGAAAATATGTGCAGGTCAGACAAGATTGTGTACGGTCTGTAAGAGCTAAACTAACGGTGAAAGATTGACCTTCAATTATGTTTCATCTATAATGTCGAAAATTTATTGATATATCACAAAAAAAAATGAGCTATAAAATTTTAGAAATTCAGTCAAAAAAATTTAAAATGGATTTTTCACAATTTTCCCTAAATTCGGTGGTTTATCCTGCTGGTCCTAGGCGGTTGACTTTGCTCATTTTGTTTCTCGAAAATCTACTGCTGCTTGCTGGGAACCTGAGAACAGCGCTTTCAACATTTACTAACGGTTTTCTCCAGACACTTGAAAAACAAGTGTCTCCTGCCGCCCGCACTGTGCCAGCAACCGGGGGAACCCCTACACCGTAGGGCGCGTTCCAGTCTGAGTGAGTTTCTCTTTGTTTGCTCAGTCAGACCGACCCAGCACTGACCAGTAGAGGCAGTACGACAGGGGCTAGGAACAAGCAGGATTGGTCGGGTGGACATATGGGAGACCCTATATTGTTTCCGTGCTTTTGCAGGACCCTCAATAAAAATATCCTGAACCTTAGACTTGATGTTTGTGCTATCGTGCCCTTTAGATATGTGTTCTTTATACACATTACCGTTTGTATTCGGCTAGGCTCCGGTTTAGTGGCCATCTAGCCGCGTGTAAATAGTGCATCCTGTGCTCAATGGGATAAAAACGGAGTTTAAAACACCCAGGAAATTCCTCAAACCCTGTACCTATTTCCGTGAGATCTGAGTATGTGTACTTTATCACAATTGGTTTGCGAACTGGGCTCCGGTTTAGTGGCCATCCAGTTCGACTTTGCTTGGGTGTATATGTTTCTCAGGGGTATAATCCCGTGTAAAAAGGGGTAAAAAATAGTTTTTCTCGAGTGAACCCTACATATGTAGTTTTATCACATCACATTTGTGTGTGCAAATTTTATGTTACGTGCCTTTGCACTATAGTGTGAAATTTGCTATCTTATTTTAAAAACTCAGCTTCTCAACCCAACAGAAATTTTTTTACATTGTCTATAATAGAAACCCAACGGTCCTACTCTTTTTTAATATGCGTGGGTTTCCTAGATGACCCACTGGGAGAATTTAGGTCCCCATGAGTCCTTGTGTTTTTTTGTATCTTCCGTTAAAAAACACGAGGGGACTTAATCCTGATTTGCGTTTTTACATGTATCTGTGATATTCTGTGGAGTTTTTTTTGCTCAAAAAAACTCAAAAAAATGCCCGCAATATTAATGTTTTAAATCACCGTTAAAACAAGTATAGCTGACAGTATCGGTTTATAGTAGACTTTTGATTTTCTTACAGTATTGTGTTACCCTTGGAGTATAAGTAGCGTCGCCATAATTTATTACTACCACGCTGATTCTGGGCCCTGTGCTTTTCCAAATCTAGTAATAAATTTTCGACACTGCTCGTCTTCATCTATTAGCTGTATAAGGTGGAAGTATAACGAATTCGGTTAAAGCACGTTACACATATAAGCCAATAGTAGGAATCGATTGTGGACAAGGGGATCTCCTATAGCTCAGTTGACATGGCGACAACTATAGGAGTTTCGTGGTTAAAAAACGCTTGTCCTATATGCCACCATCGTAAGCGGCATCGCCGATCTCTTTATCTTGTTTTTCAAATGAGCAAACCAGGACTTACAAATGCAATAAGCAAGGTGTCTCAGTAAGCTTGTAATCCATTACGTTTAAGGCATTGGGATATTCTTAATTCATGGAAAACTTTATAATAATTTTGCCTATTCATAAAATTCAGAGAGTCGTACCAAAGTTCTAATATGGTTATGACGCAGTTACCATGTGAAATTAAGTAAAGGTTCTACAATGTAAAAAAATTATAGTGATTCTATCATTTGGCATGATTAATTTTATCGGGATCCGAGTCTTATCGTGATGGGATGGGTAACATTTGTTATAATTATTTTTTGTTTCAGGTGAAAGTAACTGAATCTAGCAATAATTTTGATTTTTGCATGAACGTTGAAACGGTAAGACATAATATACCTTGTGACTAGAGTGATAAATTACTAAAATGGGAACATGTTGTTGGTCAATGCAGTTTGCATCTTATAAGACTGCCAAAATAATGCAAAATCATATCGCAGTTAAATTTGTTTTCGAAAGTAGACCGTTTTGTAAACTTCATTCAATCCTATTCAATTCAATGTCTACTCAATTTAACGATAGCCATACTAAGTATTCTTCATAAATTAGATAAATCATATCGCTTAAAAATACACAAGTTAAAAGAAAAGGGTTTTGGAACTAGGGGCAAAACTCTTCCTACAAGTAGGTAGGAGACAATTATTTTAAAATTCTTTGCTTAGCAGGTACGGTTAGGTTTGTATGCCTTGCCGTGAGTTTTATTTTTATACATATTTTCATAAACTTCAAAAGCTTATATTTAGGGTAACAAATAAACTGTGCGCGGCCCTCAAGTTAAACTAGGAGAATCACGCACTTTCCCGTAATAAAGACAACAGAAAACTCACTTGTTTATGCTCAGTAAAAAATATATATATACATAAATCCTCTAATAGTATTTACCACTTTTACATAAGTCGGACAGAAGTCGTGAACCTGTATATATTCTAAGTGGTCCATATTATCCATTTTTTAATGCTATTTTCGATTAACTACACGACCTTTAGTGAAAATGAAATGTACGAAATAAACTAAAATATCTCCGGTAATTCGTACAAGCCGCAATTATATTATCGCTATGAGCAGAAAAGACTTCTACTGAGAAACATTGTTTCCGAAATAATTTTTTTCTTATTCTCCGCTGCAGAACAATCACAATAATCATTATTCATAGAACTTTATATTATCTATACGCACGCACGTTTTAAATAAACGTTGAGTAGTAAAAATGGTTGTTTATACTGCAGCAAAAAAATTTATAGCTGTTTGCTATGCTATGTTGTTTCAAAACAAGCTATGCTTTGTTTAAAAAACCAAACTATAACTCGTATAGAGGGATTATTCGTTGATGTCTGGCGCTACCGATCACGCGAAAAAAAAATATTTTTCCTTCAGCTAAAATATATTTTTTTTGGAAATTTATATACTGGAAATAGGGGAAAAAGTGTAATTGTTTAAGTGATCAATCACTTTGACGAAAACTAATCTGTAGAAAGGCTTTTGTTAAAAAACCCCTCGACATTTCAACATATTTAACAAATTCAATATCATAAATGAGACTAATTTAACAGAATTTATATTCATATACTTAACCGTAGACAGGAAAGTTCTGTGTCATAGCTATGAGAACCACTGTGCTTGTCCGAGAACTGAAGGATTTATAAGAAACAAATCCGTAGGAAAAAGTTAGTAAAACTGCTGATATATAATTTTTTGCCGAGGATTTTTTTTGAACGAAAGTAAACGTGCTGTTATGCGGTTTTATGTTTAGCAAATTTTCAGCCAAAGTGTATTTCTAGAATATAGTAATGATGGTCGGATGTAGTATATGTAATAGATTTTTATACCTAAAGATTTTTTAAAGAAATTGATTAATGGTATAAATTTGTAAAAAAATATCATATTACTAGTGCAAATCCATAGACTTTGAAAAACTAGACAAAAAATATAAGTATTTAGATTCACCGTCCTCATAAAAAAATTGGGAAGTATATAATTTACAACGACATATGATATTTTCGCAGTATCATCAGAAAATCTTACATTATATGTATTTGGAAACAGAAGTTCAAATATAATTTTGCTTATATCGTTGGTAAAGTAACTTTTAAGTGCACTTTTTATAAAATGTTGTTTATAATTGTAATTATTATAATTATTATAGATTCGTTGTTTTCCGAAAATATATGGACGTTTAAAAAAATAGAACAAAAAGCAAAAAAAAAACAAATGTTATTTATAGTAAATTAAAAATTTTTTTTTCAATTGAAAATTTTAATTCTGAAATAAAGACATGTTTAAATTAGTGATATCGGAAAACTATAAGGATATGCTAATACAAGTATTAATTATATATCTTGTATGGTGTTCATTTAAGTTGAGGTTGAATTGACATTGGAAAAGAACGAGTTAAAAATGTTTTTTTGTTTTAAAAAGCCTGTTAAAAATTTTTTTGTTTTATTAAATAAATGTGAATTCAACCTTGGATGTGTGTTGAAACGTTTGTGTAATTAAAATGTTGCCAAGAGTGCGTAACAAAATAAAAATGAATAAATACATTTCAACGAAGCTAAAGGCAGCGTGTTATGTACAGTTGTCTATTCAGTGTTACGTCACAAAATGTCAATATCTATTTGGATACACAGGATGTGTTATGTGATGATAAAACGCTGTGATATTTGGATATCATGTGTAGGTACGCAACCGCTTATCAAACTGCTTACCAAATGCGGGAAAATATAATTGTCTTGAATCGTTGCAAATTTGTGAAATTAAACTTAAATGTTAAATGTCAAAAGACTACCTGTTGAATATGGTGGTGCAATGCAGTCTATTTTGTTCAGATTAGGAAAGCATCTCATGGATCTAAATTTGAGGACAAATTTTTGTGTGGCGGAGGGGGTAATGTAACGATCTATACCCTCTACTATTCCCTAATTGATAATTTTGGCTGTCCTTCCTTTTGAAAATAAAATCCCTATATTTCAGACCTATAACCGCTATGCGTGGTGATCGACCGTGGGAACTATTCCGGTGGGAAAATACAAACTTTGCGTCATCTGCTTGTCATGTGTGTATCAATGTATGTATTGCGTGATCTGTTTACTTCATATGTATCTTTCGTGTGTTCACGACCACATAATTCATGTGTAACTTGGCATGTGTATGAAATTGTGTATTCTGTTCATTACATGGGAACCGGGTAGTATACGTGTAATTTAGCATATGTGATGAAAACATGTACAATGATTTGTTTGTTCACTGCATGGGAGTCGTGTGTAATATATCTAATTGCCAGGAAATCGCAATACTTTTTAAGATAAAATTTTCCCAGCACATTACAATACAATTTTTAAGAACTACAGAAATCATGTTAAAGTGGACTGGGGGATGGTTTGGGCATATGCGGATTTTGGTGCCAAATGCCCTAGGGCACGCTCTAGACTATCCATACTAAATTTGGCATCATTTGGCCCATCCGTTAAGGAGTTACGAACCTCATCCCCTAGGTCATTTCTGGTAATAAGAATTTTATTAGGTTCTTGGAATTATTAAGATTAACAGAGTTTAAAACAATATAAAATTTTAAAATTTGTGTGCCAGGGCTATAGTTTAGGTACCTATCGGATTTGAGTGTAAGGCCTGGGTGCCTTAACTATTACACTTACATTAGCGGAAATGTAAGTGTATTTCTGTTGGATTTTCCAAATTTTGTTTTGAGTTAGGGATTCCGAGAATTTTATAAAAAGATATTCTCTAACGCGCAAATTTTCGTTTAGGTTTGGGAGCGGATTTCTCAATTCCAAGAATTTCTACTTCTTAACTGTGTAAACCCTGCTTTAGAGAAATTCCTAGGTTTCTGGTCTGGGATAAAAGTTTATTTAAGCTCACGCGCGCTAAGCTTAGGGAATTCAGTTCGTACAAACAGTGAATCAAATTAACTAACGTAATTCTCATTGTCAATCGGTGTATTGTATCGCACAATTTGCTGTTGCTGTGCATCCTGATTTAATGTAAGTATTTTAATGTGTATTATTAGTATTAATAATTCATACCTGGTGTAATAAAAATTTGGTGAGGTGTTTGATCAGTCTATGGTACAAGCCAAACCTAACGTTATTCGGCATCTGTGAGATTGGGGGCGTGACGTTTCGAATTTACTTAGGACTCACGCGGGCTACAGTGGCAGGCACTAAGTATCTGTGCTCGAATAGAAGCAGAGTTATACGTTTTTTACGTGTTTAGAGTAATGGTACATTGCTTACAAGCTAAAGATTGGGAGATCAGATCATATTCCGGTTTCGAAATTGGCCTTCGTGACAAATCGTCCTCATTGCAATTTTGTCGTCCAGCTCTATGGACTATCGTTATGTCATATTCCAGAAACAACAAACTACACCGACAAATCGGGCCATGAGCATCTTTCACTATCAGCAACCAATTCAAAAGGCAATGGTGTGTGAAAACCGAAAACTGAGGACTTTTCAAATAGGGGCGGAAAACTCGTATTGCCCAAACTATAGTCAAACTTTCTCGTTCCACACCTACATATCATCGCTCAGCTTTTGTGAAGGAACGACTTGCCAACAGCCCCGAATGCTCTTTGCCATCTGCCGCCCCCGACTCATTTTAATAGCTAATATGCTAACAGTATATATATACTAATATATAATTGGTTCAAAGCATAGTGCTCAAGTTAATTTATAGCCAGAGGAATGCGGAAAGGGATTAGGTATGTTTTCGATATGCTACACTAATACTGTTATTTGCGATATGATTGACTCACGTGCGATAGCCAAGAGCTGAAAATTGGGGGAGAGGATGTGGGCTTCGAATCAAATTGTGAAATCAACACTGGCTAAAATTGGAAAGGTCAGCTTGAGATGTATAAATATTGTCAAGGTGGTTCATAATAGTGCGGGTTGGACATTAAGACGAACACCCGCACGCTGAACCTTGTGGTTCCGGACCCGGTAATCCTGCCACCGCTATTAATTTCGATCGCCCTTCGAATGACTAAAAAACTAAAAAATTTAGTTCCGTTTATCGTGGCAGGCAGTTTTAGTACTATTGGTGTTCAACTTACTAGTGTTTGGTGTGCGCAACTGCAATTCTATTGGAACGAAATATGTCATTTTCAAGTATATATATATATTAAAACGCAATTGAAAAATTTATAACCACAGTTACACATCGACAGCGCCTGGTACGCGGCGATGTTCACCAATAGTTCTCCAAAAAAATAATTCAACACTGACTAACTTATATATAATAATAATAATAATAGGTAAACAGATACATATTTTTTGTGTACATTTTGTCTAATAATTTTTGAATTTAAAATCAATAATTTTTCTTCTTCGAACTCAAACGCCCGCCACGCTCCTCACAACACCCGATTCGTGTTTGGAGTGCAGTAATTTTTATTCAAGTCTCTTTTTTATGAATTTATAAAATGATTATTGAGGCAATAGCAATAAAATAAATTATAAGAATAATAATGAAAAAATTATGTCTGTAATATTCTGAGAATAGGTAATATTGATGTATTATCTCAATTTCATATAGCAGATATCACAATCTAATGGTCGTAAGGGCATTTTTTGTATTAATGATTAATATAGCTACCGCTTTCTGTGCGGCTGCTATGCACTATAATACAATTGCAAAGCATGCAATTAAAAATTGTTTTAAAGCTGGATTTATCATCGTTCTTTAAGGGACTTAGGAGCTAGAAATCAGCCTATTCGCATCTAATATAACAAGTGTAAAGCATGTCACTTAAAAACTGTTTAGTGTAGCTGGATTTATCATCGTTCCGTAAGAGACTAAGGAGCTAGAAATCAGCCCATTCGCATCTAATTTAACAATTGCAAAGCATGCAACTTAAAAAACTGTTTTAGTAGAGCTGCATTTTTCATCGTTCTTTAAGGGACTTACAAGCTAGAAATTAACCCATTCGCATCTAATATATAAGAAGTGTAAAGCATGCAATTAAAAACTGTTTTAGTATAGCCGGATTTATCATCGTTCATTAAGAGACTTAGGAACTAGAAATCAGCCCATTCGCATCTAATATAACGAGCGTAAAGCATGCAACTTAAAAAACTGTTTTAGTGTAGCTGGATTTATCATGTTCATTAAGAGACTTAGGAGCTAGAAATCAGCCGTTCGCATCTAATACAACAAGTGTAAAGCATGCAACTAAAAACTGTTTTAGTTTAGCTGGATCTATTAATGTTTCGCCCATTCGTATCTAATATAACAAGTGTAAAGCGTGCAACTTAAAAAACTGTTTTAGTATAGCTGCATTTATCATCGTTCATTAAGGGACTTAGGAGCTAGAAAGCAGCCCATTCGCATCTAATATAACGAGAGAAAAGAATGCAACTTAAAAACTGTTTTACTATAGTTGGATTTATCATCGTTCATTAAAAGACTTCGGAACTAGAAATGAGCCCATTCGTATCGAGTGTAAAGCAATCAAAAAACTGTTTTAGTATAGCTGGATTTATCATCGTTCATTAAGGGACTTAGGAGCTGGAATCAGCCAATTCGCATCTAATATAACGAGAGAAAAGCATGCAAATTAAAAAACTGTTTTACTATAGCTGGATTTATCATCGTTCCGTAAGAGACTAAGGAGCTAGAAATCAGCCCATTCGCATCTAATATAACAATGGTAAAGCATGCAACTTAAAAAACTGTTTTAGTATAGCTGGATCTATGATCGTTCCGCCCATTCGCATCTAATATAACAAATGTAAAGCGTGCAACTTAAAAAACGGTTTTAGTAGAGCTGCATTTTTCATCGTTCTTTAAGGGACTTAGGAGCTAGAAATCAGCCCATTCGCATCTAAGCGTCGGTCTGTTGATTTTTAAATATCGAAAATTTAATGTTTATATTTTATCTTTTATTTATTAGATTTGTTGTCTATTAATTTTGAAAACGCTTATGTGCCGGAGGCCAGTCTTCGGCTATGGTCACATTGTGTCTGATCCCATCCGATTTCTATTCACGTTGCATCCGATCCGATAAAACTAAGCTCTATGCCTACCGTATACATACGTGTGCATGTACATTTGTTATTTCGCACTACATCCGATTCGAATCCAATAAGACTGCTCATGTCCTGTCGGGTCGGACCGGATCGGCTCGGATTCGAATCTGATCGGATAAAATACGAACACCCATAGTTCAAACAGGTTCGGGTCGGAACGCAATGTGAACACGCCCTATTACTTTCACTGTATAAATAAATTTAACAAACTATTATTGGGCGCGTTACATATTTTCTATTTAATATGTACTTAACTTAGCTCAAATACTAAACATTTGGCGTTTGTCAATTAAAATGAATAAAGGTCTTGCGAACCTAAAATTGTGTTTGCAGTTTGTTTTATATCATTTTAACAAAGCCTTTGGCATGGCTTTACCGTTTAGGTATTTTTACAGTAAAACAATATATATATATGTTAGTTAGTTAGTTAGTTACTCTGGGGTTCGGGTTCACCTAGATCATGTGAATACTTCACTATTTTATTTGAGAATGCCTCGCCAATCTTCCTTTCTAAACTATCAACTCTTTCTTGCATGAATTGATATTGATTTTATATGCTGAATAATTTTTGACGTGAATTGAACCTGCTTCCACAGCGACCATTGTACACCAGTCACTAAGTTGTTATTTAGGAGCTGTTGCTCGGTTCCATGAGGCAGGAATCTCGCAAAGCCAGCAATTGAATGCCAGCTGCAAGCACACTTCCGACGACACGCCGCTACAGCTTGAGGTTTTGCAATACACATTGCTACAATTATCTAACATTATGCACTAAAGGCATAGATATTGTTATATGGGAATTGGGTGAAAATTGTGGAAACTAAGAAAATTTTTTAGCAAATTTGGTGAATTTCTGCAAAATTAGGAAAAATTTTGAGTTCCTGAAAAATTTCGAAAATTCGTCCTCCTACGGATCTTCAATACCAATGGGTAAATGGTTAACTACTAATGCTAGAACATTAACACGCAACGAACTGCAGATTCTCACGTACTGCACGGTGATATATTGCTTGAAGTACGGAATAAAAACTTAGCTATTATATAAATAACTATAATGAACAATGTTTATTTTTTACTCATGTAATATATACTATATTGTTAACTAGACATTATGTAGTGTAAAAAGAAGAGTGGTTATATACAGTAAAAACTGTCACTTTAAAGGTGTAAGACATATATCAACAAATCAGAAAGCTGTCATTTTTGCGGTCTTAAGAATTGGTATAACCGTTTAGTCCGAAAAAATACTGATATTGGTAAAAGGCATACCTACATTAATGTACACAAACACAGGTGTTATGATCCTCCTGGTAATAAGACGTGTTGCTTCCTAACATTCGTACTTCCTTAAATATAGTATTGAAAATCTTACCGATAAAACTCCCATGTATCCGTACATTGAGAGTGTTGCTCAATATTTAGAGCAATACTCATTGCTGTTTACTCATACTCGTACTTTAAAATATATAATTGCAGGGTAACTATTAAGAGTTTTAATTCGATCAACACTAATTAATTTGATTTTAATTATATTATTGGTCTCCGAATCAAATACCTAGAGCAAAATGGTAAGTACTACAATCTAAACGATTTATCGAATTTTAGTAATATGCAGCAATTTTTAAAGATATGAATTAGTTTATATTTTTCAATTAGATTTAAAACTTGGCGTTTTCAATGAATTTTAAAAGTCCTGAATTATTAACATCTTATCTAAGGCGTTGGATAATACTTGCCAACCGTCACGACGGTTCAAACTGCTGAGACCTGCTTAGGCGAACTGGTTTGCTACGGCTACGATAAGCGCCTTGCGACTTCAAAGTCTCACTGCATAAGTCGTAGTAATACATCATCATCCATGTCAGAGCTCTATGTCACATTCCTGGAGCTATAATTTAGCAGTAGCATAATGAAGCAATATTGCATACTCTGCTGTATCCAGCTGAATAGTGGTTTTCGAATGGCTTATATACTAACGGACTATATAATGGACTATATATAAAGATATATTATGGAAATTTTGTATAAGAAGAGCATTTGATAAAAGTACAGGGGTATGGTTGAGTGTCAGCGTCTTCTAGAAAATGATTATAAACTTTCGACATTAACACTTTGTTACTGATATATGTTTGGATCATAAATTCTGATTGACATATATGAAAACATAAAATTTAACTGAATTATAGCAGCACTGAGATGTGGGAAATCAGTCATCCGGAAGCGCAGGTCATATCATTTTCATATAGTACATCCTGCCTTAAGCTTAAATTATTGTATAAACGTTATATTACCCGTGGGCCTAGGCGAGTGCACTGCTGCCCCAGCCTCCCACAACAGTTTATTTCAGTTTGTGCCTATATAATGCAAGGCTTATTAGACTACTTAGACAATCAGCCTATCTTGCACGTTAAGCACGTTATTGAGCGGAGCTCGGCGAAGCCGAGCGAAGCGTTTTTATTTTCTGTCTGGTAGTAAAAAGGTCGATGTCCGTTCGTTCGTTCGTTCGGTCAGAAGGATCTCAAGAACCACTGAACCGATTTTAAAAAAACTTTTTTTTGTTTGAAAGCCTATTATGTCAGAGTGTTCACCTGATATTTGGGATTAAAAAATTTTGAGTGGTTAATTAGTAGTTAGCTAATTAGTTAATTTTATTGCAGCTAAAATAGATAATTTTGCAATATTTGTGTTATATATTAAATAGAATCGTTTCGATCAAACCATTATAGGGTTTTTGGGTCGAAGAATCCAAATATAATATTTTTACCAACGATAAAGCCCTATGCCCTATCCAATGTAGTTACAAGAACATAAAATTGAGTACATTCGTAATGCCACAGCCCAAGCTCCGCTCACAAATGTAGTTCCACTACCGACTAGTTTAATATATGTTATGTAGGTGGCCTTTGAAGAAAATATCATTAAGCCAGAGTAATTTATGCAGTGGTTATATTTTTTCAGGCAGCTGTTGAAGCAACCACACCAACAACTGGAGCTGTTGCTATGACCGGTAAGTTGTATTTCGGTTTTTACAGTTAAATATTTAGAAAATTGTTTTATGCGCGCTCATGGTGCAGTTTTTCGAGCGAATAAACATTTATCGGTATATCAATTTTTTCGGAAATCATAAAATGTATTTTTTAGCACGGCTCGAACATAACAGACATTTCTTTTTAATATAACATTTCTTTTAAGGAAAAAACTTATAAACACAATCATGCGCAATAATAGCTAATAGAATTATATAATTTTATTTACAATCCCGATCACGAAAGTGCAGTCTTCTAAGTTCAAGATATATGACAGAACAGCGACTCTACTAACTAAACCTAACTCTGAGAGATTTAATTCAGAAATATCGTTACATTTTGTGACATGCCATACGTCCCAAAATTCCTAGCTTTTGCTATTAATCACTGACGATAACAATGTCAACTTATATTTTATGTTAGTGTGGTTAGTAATCTCAATGCTACTAGTTTCTGAAATAAAGTGGTCTATCGGTCGACGGTGACTGGGTATTCTTCTTTAAATTTATTATATATAATGATATTTATTGTTGATTAGTAGCTCAACTACATGCGTTAACTAGAACAAACAAGACTAGTGAAGACTTAAACGTTAAACTAGGAGGCGTAACCATATTGGAGTCTTGGAATCGGAATCCCAATATAGGGTGAACAAATGTTTTTATCATGGATTCCCGTCTTCAAAATATCTCTGTCAAGATTTAGACTGTGACAATTTAATGAAGCTTGGTTTCTTTGAATAAGCAGTAATATGACGTAGATTAAGTCAAAGCAAAACTCAACGAAGCGAATCACCGGGAAATCCTTTTTTTTGGCTTAACGTTGAGTCCCTCTCAAGACAAAATTTTAGGAAAGACCCTGCGTCAAACCGAAAAAAATCTTTGAGATTTCGTAGTTGAAAGGCTCTTCACTGTGCAGTATTTTTTCAGCTCTATATTAAATCCTATTCCGATTATTTTGCTGATTATTAGTGATTTTTTGCATCATTGACACCATATTGCGATCGGTGGTAAAATAAGCTGAATCTGTGCGCTGGTTAAGGAGTTGTTTATAATTATATGAAATACTAAGCTTAAGTCGTAAATCCATGAACTGGTTCAACTGATTTAACCATCATTCGACTCAAATCGTTCCCTGCTGTAGGAATGTTTATATAAAATTATACATTTGTACCGAAATTTATCTCGAAAATTTTGGATGCCAATGGTGTATCAAGAGGTATATACCACCGGGAAGCCAAAAATCTAAAAAAAATGACGCAAAACATTCCGCAATGAAAATTTATGAACGAGCTCGCCGAACTGTGTGGAATGCTATTAAAATTACCAGTGCGATTTTCGAATTGATCAATTTCGGGCTGGGGCAACCTAAAAGACCCCATTATTGTATTGGAACCATGTTTATATATACATTCATGGTTATTTTTTATATTTTGGTCAAACACTTTTATATTAAGCCTTTCATGCCAAACATTGGCGGTTGGTAATTGCGCACAATACTGAACCTTGTGTTAACTGAGTTTGTTTTGGTGACCCATGTTTGCATGCGCTTTTTATTCGATGCCTTTGATTGATTTCTTAAAGAACCGAACAACATGCAATGGATAACATAGTTATTTTCGTATGCCTCTTGCACAACACGGCTCCATTGCCGGTGCCAGTCCGACTCCGACGTTGCAGGAAACACAAACTAATTCAGGCGTTAAAATGGTAAAACAAACAGGCAGCTTATCTTTTTGTTTAATATAATTTTAGAGGAAACGTTGAAAGCAGCTTTTGATAAAGTTGCAACCGACGGTCTGATTGCCAAAGTAGAACTGCAATCGTTGCTTAAGGAGATGGGTAAACCCGAAGTTAGCGACGAGTCTTTCGCTAGTGTCGACAAGGACGTTGATGGAAAAATCACGTTCGACGGTAATTGGAATAACTGTTTCTTTCCGATTTCTTTATTTGCGATTGTTTGTATGTAAGCAGAAACATGGTTTATATCTTTCTTCTGACGAAGTTTTGTTGTATTACAACAATTCGCTACATATTTAGTTTCGTTTTTGACTGATCTAACCAACATATATTTGTTCTGCTTGATAGCGTTCCGATGTCAGGAACAATAGTTTTAAATGAAATCGTTTCATACATTCCAGTAATATGCGTGAAATATCGTTTAAATATACATGCGTAAATTTAGCGTGGTAAACATATAGGAAATGTGCTTATGGTAAAAATTGACGTTAAAGTGAAACGTTCTATTGTTTCCGGTCAAACAGTTCACACTAATGCATAAGCAAACTCAAAACGACTCCACCAACCATCCTAATTGATCGATGTCGAACCCCAAACTCTTGTTGCAGTAAAAGTGCTTAATTTCGTTCGGGTTTTCGCTAACCGAAAATTGTCAAAGTGAAATCCACTTGCCAAAAATTAGACCTTGTGTGCTCGAACAGAATTTATTTTGGCGATTTTCAAGTTGTCGTATGGATTACTCAGCGTTTGCGAACAAATTCAATGCAATAGTGACGTCACAAGCAAATCGATTTTATAGATAAGATTTTGGTGTTCGATAACAAAACCCTTTTACACGTGAAATGAGGATTTTTTAAATTACAATTTTGCTTTAATTTTTGCGACTGTGGAATGTATAGATTTCACTCACATGACAGTGTGATCGCGAACAGTTTTAGCTGAATTTCAATTGGCTAAAGACGATTCTTATGCAAAGTTACAAAACAGGGTGGTGATGGGGTCATCCGTTAGTTTATATGCGCATAAAATATTGGCGCATATTGTAATGCTGTCTTTACTGAATTTTCTGATTCACCTCATGCGAGTTCACTATAAGTGCATCGTACTGGGATCTTTTTGTTTAGCCCCCACCCGAAGTTGGTAAATTTAGAAGATACAGCGATATTTTTAGAATCATTCCACTCAGCTGAATGAACTGGCTCCTCAATACCCATGTTGCCCACTTTTACGGCTCAAAAATTTTTTTGATATATAGATCACAAGTACTCAAAATATTCGAAAAAAATTCTTTCGACGAATGTATCATTTTAATATTTTAGAATTTTTGAAATATAGTTAATGAACTGTGTCAAATTGTGCAATCAGAACAATCGGTCCACGGGTTTAAAGACTTAAGCCTAGGATTTCACATAAGTAGAAATAACCTCTTAAACCGTAAGTCGATGCAGCTGACTTTACACAATTCGACTCAGACCGTCAATGCAGCTTGAATGATATATGATATAATTTGTTAGATGATTATTAGATACTATATAAAATGAAGGAAACCTCATAAAAGAAAGAGTGAGCTGCACAATTCGGCTCAGACCGTCAATGCAGCTTGAATAATATATGATATAATTTGTTAGATGATTATTAGATACTATATAAAATGAAGGAAACATCATAAAAGAAATAGTGAGCTGTACAATTCGACACAGACCGTCAATGCAGCTTGAATGATGTATGATATAATTTGTTAGATGATTATTAGATACTATATAAAATAAAGGAAACCTCATAAAAGAAATAGTGAGCTGCAAAATTCGACACAGACCGTCAATGCAGCTTGAATGATGTATGATATAATTTGTTAGATGATTATTAGGTACTATATAAAATGAAGGAAACATCGTAAAAGAAATAGTGCGCTGCGCAGTTCGACACAGACCGTCAATGCAGCTGGAATGATGTATGATATAATTTGTTAAATGTTTATCAGATACTATATAAAATGAAGGAAACGTCATAAAAGAAAGATTGAGCTACGCAATTTATGCAACTATTGCATTTTTCTATTTGATTGACGCTGCTTTACATTTCGACATTTGAGTTCTCAAAGCGCGATTTTTAAACAAGAAACCAACGATTTCGCGCCAAGTGATGGTCAGTTTCGGGGACTTATACTAGGAATTTCTAAACGTGAAAATCTAAGCAAATATCATTGCCATTCAGTGCCGTGGCAATGCTTTTCGAGGCCGCCGATAGAACAGTATATGGAGCGGTGCCTGAGAACCTCATATTTGACCTGAGTGGTATATTTACCGTATTTTTCCTTTTCGTAACGGGAAAACTGGCAAAAATTGGGCAAAATATTAACGATGCATTTCTAAAATGCGATAAGTTTGCCTTCCCACAACTTGCCGCCTCCCCCAGCTCTCCTCGATCCCGCCAGAACCATCTACTTCATCTGAGCCAATGCAAATTGGACGTATATGAGACAGATATGGTTGTTAGTTTTTAGTATGCAAAATAAATGAGTAAATATTGTATGTTGGACATTTGATAATTTTTTTAGTTTTACCTAATGTTAACTTCACAATCCTAATATCTAACGTAATATTATCATTCATATTTCAGAACTGAAATCGCTATGCGAACACTATTCCAAGACAGAAAGTCAAGCTGCATAGAAGCTGTGTTCAAAGTATCTCAAATAAAATCAATGAATGATCTGTTTTTTTAGAATAATGAATTTCGCTGTTTCTAGTTATTATTAATAATATGGATGGCAGTAAAGTTGACATTGTCGAATCCAACGCATCTATATTTGCACGCACAAATATATATCTTAAGTAATTCTATTTCAGATGTGATAGGGCGCGACTGTATGTCGGTCTAAGTCAGAAACTTCATAGTGTTTCTTAAGTCATATTGCATGCATATGTAGCGTAATCAGTTTTGATATGGGTAAAGTTTATTTTTTACTTGTTTTAACACAGAATCGTATTAAACGCCAAATGACTGTGTCAATTTGCTGCTCTCTAATATATAAATGTTTGTGTTTCATTGCAGAAATTGAAGTTTATGAAACTATTTTTGAAACATTTTCGTATTAATCGATTAAGCTCTGTGCAATTAGGATCATCCTTATTTGAGTGTTGAACTTTTTTTATGACAGTTTAAGTTTTAATGCCGGTTTAAGTTTGACAATTTTTGGGCTTAACCTATTCAGTCTTATCAATTTAATGATCATATACACTTATCGCTAGATGAAATTTTAGTACGCAATAAAATCAAAATTACCAATATTTTAGTTCCTTACACTATGGCGCTGTACAGCATAAGGATAGAGTCTTTAGATATTATGAATTTTTGCAGTACAAATTTTTATTACCAACTCGTTTTTAATTAAATGCAGAGTAAACTTCGGCAAATTCTAATTTTCACAACAAAATGCTGCATTAATTTTAAGCGGCGCCACCTAAAGTGAAATTGGTCTAAAGCGTTATTTTATTGGATATTCCATAAATTTCGAAAGTCTAATTTATCTTTATAAAAAGAATATTTATAAAAAAAGTCATTTCTATTGAGAAAGAATGTTGATAAAACTATGGTTTGCTGAGATTACTAAAAAAATTTAGTACAATTTTAGAGCTTCAATTAAATGACACAGAGGCAGATCGGCGTATCAAGCTCTTATACTCGAAAACATACATAGAACTGGCTGGTACAATGCCATGCAGACTTTCTGAGTTGTTTAGTGAATTGTGAAATTTGGGTCATTTTTCTTATCTGGGTCCGATCTGCCTTTTGTCTACTTGTTTAAAATGCCAAAACATGTTCTATGTGAATATTAATTTCACTATAATTGCATGATTATGACGTTGAAAATAAAACTGAAAAATGTAATTGTTTATTATTTTGTTTGGATGTACATCGAAATGAACTTTCTGGAGGAACGGTGTCTTCGGTACCTACCCAATTCCGATAGCATTAAGTACCAATTCACTGTTCAACATTTAACAGAATGTCAGAATAGCTTTGCACGTGAGATGCTTAAATTGTTCTATTTCGCCTTTTGCATCCCATCACGGTTTTCTGCTTTAGCTTTTTTATTGCACTGTTTGTCGTGATTCTTCGGATGATTCGATAGTGTTGGTTTGTCTATTTAAGATTGTAGGGAGCATGTAGAAATTGGATCCCAACTAAATTTTACACTAGATCCCCGAGCGAAAACGTTTGATTTGCAAATCTGGTAGGAATGTAAAATTCGATGAACATTATCCAGCCACTGTATAATGACATTTTTCAGAACAAACTATATTGCAAGAACTAGTGCCAAACTAAATATGCAAACAGCAATATTTTGGATAGGCTGGTCGATATTAATTAACCAAGATTGTTATGAAAACAAAATATTTTTTACACATTGTTTAGTTTACTTTCCAATTTTAAAAATCCTTCAAAATTGTAGATAATATACCCGTTTTTAAAGAAAAACACATAAATTGAAATCTTTAACAATTTAATAGGTTCAATCAATCTGCTGTATTTCAGTTTAATTTCAATCCTGGCGCAGTGGAATAAATTTTGCTTGGAATAACTGTGGTAATTAAATCAGACTGATGTGTCGTACCCATATGACGGAGCTATCGTGAATATACCAAATCACAGACGACTACTGAAGATTATCGGCACATATTAGCTGAACGTTTCGTCAGCGGTGACGGCATTGGTTAATTTAGACGCAGAAATTGATCTTACGGTTTAAAGAACACAAGATTCTTCATTAAAACACGTAAGACGCACAGAATCAAACATAATTCGTAGTTGCACCTGTTGTATGATGCAAAGTGTTCGTCCAATTATTGCGATTCCCATTTTTGCCATTTGCAAATGAGTAGTTTTGAATGTTGTTCTCGTTCAGGGCAAATGGTAGTCTTGTTAATCCATTTCGGAATGGGAAAGTCGAACATCAGAAAGTCAATCAAATATGTTCGAAATAAAATATCAATATCGTTTGGCGATTGATTTAACTCATATCTCAGCGATGTAACGTTGCTTGAATCTGCTGTATGTGCCGGCTTCTCGTTCAAAAACGGTTGTGTATGTGATATTCCCCAACCTGTAAAATATCAAGCAAGCTCGACGGTTTACCACGGCCTAGGTTTTCCGTTCTCTTCAAACATTTTGCAAAGTTGACTAAACTAAACCTTTAGAGCGTAACAAAGATATTTATGTCTTGTGTTGAACCAGGGTATCCGCCATGCGCTGAGGAGGCATGCCCCCAAAAAATGTTTGGCAGAGTGACTTGAAAGAGCGGGCGAGTATTGCTGGCTACCCTCTAATATTTTTACAAATTGTTTCGCAGAGTTACTTGAAAAAGCGGGCGAGTATTGCCGGCCACCCTATGATATTTTTGCTAATTGTTTGGCAGAATGACTTGAAAAAACATGCATGCAACCTGCTGAATGTTAATTTAAATAAAACAACCAGCTATTTACACGGCAATTTTTTGGTGAAATCAGAGTCTTTTCACTAATTTTTGCTGATTTCTCTTTCACATGTTTTTGCAAAAAATTTTCTCCATTCTTAGGCAAACTGTGCCAATTTCTATCAGACTCGACTGATTTTTATCAAGTCTCTAAGATTTAACGCACTCGTTCGGCAGAGGGTGGACCCAGAACTAGAATGTGGCTTAGGTAAATCAAACAATCATAGTAACCACCGTACCTTGCTATAGACAGTAATGCCCAATAGTGAAATTTCTACCCGGCTACCGTTTGCAATAAATGGTTTCGGGACCTCTGATGGACAGTGGTATCTTTGTCGATGCGAAACTATTTCTGCAAGGCTTTTGGTAGCGAAGCAATAGCCTGCCCTTTGCTTCAATTTGGCTGCAGCAGTGACAAATTTTGCAGCCTGGTGACGAGCTATTGAACACATATAAATGCCAATTATGAACCAAAAAGCTGTGCAAACAAAATTTATTGTTTCAAATCCAAAACCTTAAACAAAAGTTTTTGTTACTTCCACTGAAAATGTTAACTTAGCATTCAAAACAAATGCTAGTGCCTAGAGATGTTTTAAACTGATCGCTGCAGAAAGGTCGCCGTGTCATCATGTCTTTACACCCCTGAGCATAGTACCGTGATTCTCATCCTAACTGTAGTGTACTAGGACCAGTTCTGGCCCTAAGGGATCCCAGCTGCACCACTATTTTCTCAGCGTGTGGTGCCCGGACAACCCCGGCTTCCACGACTCCCCGGTGATCTATGCGATGACCTAAGGGAACCGTTTAGCTTAGCAGGCTGCCGGCGGGTTAACCAGGGTGTTCGGCCTGGCCCCTATAGTGGCCCACGTGTCTAGCGGTATGAGGTCCCCCGAGGGAGAGTCAACCCTTAAGCCTGCTCACAGGTAATAAGGCTGACTCGCCTTTCCCTCATATTCCATTGGATTCCCTAAGTGGAGTTCTCTGATCCATTTATAGCCGGAGTCAAACTCCCCTGTTTATCGAATTATAAAGTAGATCCCCGAACTAACGGCCACTGTTGAGTGCCTGGTCCTTATCCTAATAGCGGCCCGGTTTTGGTTGTGACTCCTTAAGGTATTCCTTATCCTAATCCTAGCACACTATACCTAGTAAGCCAAACAACACTAGGGCATTGAGGCGAGGACCCCAATCCTTTGAAGGTCAAGATTCTAAACACTAGTGTAACGTTGGTGAGTTAGGTGGCGAATTACGCAGAGCAGTGGTTGGCTATGTGGCCCTTGCGGCGGAGACACTTTTGATAGCGCCCACAACCACAGGGTTAGTGCGGGCTATCGAAGGTCGCCAGCTGGGACCTCAAAGCGGGGTGGTGCAAGTGACTTTGGTTTAGCGGATGAAGTTCTACGCGACATGGGGCGGAGTATGCGTTTTGCCGTAGCGTAAAATTCGCCCTTACTCCAAAAAATCTTTGGGGGGAAAGGTTTGACTGTTATCATTGACAATTCCTGTTGAGTTCAGACAATAATGTAAGAACTCCAAACCGCTTAGTGAATCGACACAGTTTAACTCGTTTACTATTGAGTCAAATTTTTACATGGTTTGCACACTAAAACCATCCGCCCAATTGGGGCACAACATTACAACATATTCACGATGTTTCCAACAGTAACACTCTGATCGGATATCCTGTAGATATACCCAATACAAATAGCATATTCCCCCTTTTTAACCCACTAACTTGAGTAACATTTAACCAATTTTGAACTGGTGAGGATGAATGGAGACTTGAACGTTAAATCCTGGACGAATACGCTAAATATGGCTTGGGCCGTCCGTTTAGATTTTTACCCATGAACAATTGCCCTTGTACCAATGCAAGGCGGCCTGTCTAGTGAACCGCGAAGCTTCCTCCTGAACATACAAAACCGATAGAAAACCCCCAACCGAGTTCCCTCAAATTTTGTGTATTCACGGCAGAGGCTGGAGTGGCCCGCGAGCGATCTGACTAATTTGAAACTCGTTCCCAGGTGTCGAGGTGGATTTTCCCCGTAGTTGCACCGGTCAGAAAACACACGTCCCACCATTGCTCAGACTATCTTAGCTATCGGTTCCGTTCTATGTCAACTAATGCCTATCAAAATTTCGTCACGGCCGGGTCCGCGGTCGTTTGCATCGAATTTGACCGAACGAAGGAACAGCGAACGAATGAGGATTCGAGCGCTACCATTCAGCTTCAGACAGGTAAACGGGCAACTCATGCTACTCAAGGATGTACACGGTCGCGTCCTCTACGAGTGTTACCGTGACCACTTTCGAAAGGTTGATTTCGCCGCGGGATGGAGAAGAAATTTTTGTCTGCTATTGCATAGAACAAAACGCAACGATATTTTCCCATCCCAGGAATTTTATGCAATATCTGTCACCTAAGTTTAACGTCAACTTTTTTACTTTGGAGTTACATTT
>JASANE010000088.1:0-15474 GCA_030248225.1 Trileptium ribeirensis | reverse complement strand
GTTGTTCTTGGTTCAGTTGCGTATTGCTTTGTACAATCCATCTAAAATCACAAGCTCTATACATTACCGACCAAAACTAATCACAAAATTATGGATATGTTAGGATTAAATAGTGAAGTTTGAAACCCTTTCCAGCATGAATGTGGATTTTGTGCAATGTTGAATAAATTTTCACTGCAACGACGGATTGAACCTGGATCGTTTGATTGCGAGTGTTCTACGATAGCCACTACTACGTAATAGTTGTTGCTCGGTTAAGGAGCCTCAGAAATCGAGCCAATAATAACGCGCGTTCAAAACGCGCTGCACACAACAAACTCAGTAAGTGCATTGTTTTAGCAACGTACGATGTCTCCGAGCCGGAAAGAGTTGTAGATAGATTAAATTTTGATTAACCTTTTGCCTCTTGAATTAATGTGCATTGATTGAGCCTGGGTCGTAGGATTGCGAGCCTCGAACGCCTGGCACTAAGCGACAGAGTACCTATTGCTCGGTTGCCTAAGGAACCTCACAAAGTGAACGCACCACCGATGGCAAACTTAGTAAGTGCATCGTTTTACAATGTGCGCCGTATCCGATGTAAGGCACTATGCTTGAAAGGGTTAAATATACATTTATTACACTATAATTATAGGTGTACACATATGATAGATTACGAACATTCCTAATTTTATAAATCCGTTTCCGGCGTAAGCATCTTTTAGCCAATGTAACGTTTAAAAGATTAAAATGCATGTAATGCAGTTCTCGATATACTAATTTTAAACCTTAGCCCATACATATACCTTGTATAAGAATCGAGGATCCCGAGCACCAATATGGTTTGCTTACCATACACTCCAGCCAAGGTAACCCTGAAACGCCAAAGTGTAATGAATGCTGTGCCGGTCTCGATATACTAAGCTTAGGCCCTTATTTGAGACATACACTAAGCCTAAGTCGCGGGATGCTGCTTCCCGAACAGCCCGTTCTAAGCTGTTCTATTTTCTAACGATATATGTATTGCCCCTCGCGGTTACCTGAGCGTACACTCCAATCTCTAAAGGTGACATGGGTCTCTCTTAATTTTTTTCTCAATATGTATGTAATTTTATATGCCATTCAAAATGTATGTCGACTTGTGGGTAGCAAAATCATATATACCAATTTTGGCTCGGCCGATTGATATCTTCGCGAGTTATGCAGTTTTACGTGGATCTGTTAAGGTCAGTGCTGGTTTGATCAGTTAAGATCAGGTTTGGAGGATCGAGCTGATAATTTTGGACAACACTCGTCTCAGCTCGGCAGTTTTGTAACACTTAAGCCTCAAACAGGACAGCGTTCTATACTTGTGCACATGTTCCAGTTTGGTACCAACATTTGACTTTAGGCGAAAAAAAGACGCCGAAGAATAGTTGGTCAATTCAGAACAAAAAAGTGGCCAATCGCACGAAAGAGAAAATGATCCTGCGCTAACTTAAGGTGACCCCACAAAACTATCATGTTTTGTAATTTCACATAAATTGTTACGGAACGCTTTTTGATCAATTGAAATTCGGCCCAAAACTGTTCGTGAACAGACGCTCTGTGGTTGAAATATAGTCATTTTTTCGTTAAAATTCAATTAAAATCACCCAAATATTTGAGAACGAAAATCTGTCCATTTGAATTAAAGCGCTTTTGTTCACGAATACAATGTGCTTAACTATAGAATCGATTTGCTTGTGACGTCACTTTTCCATTAAATTTGTTCGCAAACACGGAATAATCCAAGCTTAAATTTTTAGACATTAGGAAACCGAATTTATTTCCGCAAATTGAAAACGTCCATATTTTGTTCCAACCCAGAGTATAATTTCTGGCATTTGAATTTGATTTTACCAATTTTCGATTAGCGAAAAACCGAATAAAATTCATTTTAATTCATTTTTCCGTAGCAAGAATGCGATTCGATATCGCTTAATACCAATAGGGTGGTTGGTGGAGTCACCTTAAGTTAGCTCACGCATCAGGGAAAACAAGAAAAACATTACAAATAAGAAGCGCTGGATTTCTAATGCCGACTTGTTTTCGACGGCCAAGACTTGGCAACTGCCGCAAAAACTGGACTAAAACAGCCATATACTAGCCGCCAAACGTCACAGCTCTCAAACATTTATGGAGATCGGTTGGGACGTAGCCATAACCAGTAAAAGACATAACTAGGGACGATATATTCGCTACGAAAAGCTATTGTTTTCGATAAAGCTGTCAATACAAAAATAGGGTATTTCCCAAAAGTGAAATAAAAACCCAACGAATATGTACGAAAGTGACTCTGATAACAAAAAATTGAGAAAAAGGCTTAAACATAAATTTGTTGTATTGCTGTCATGACGTAGGCTTGTCCATGTCCAAATCACAAATCAGCCCGCACCGAACGCGTATTAGCACACGAGTTATCCGTCAGTTTGTTTCCTAAAATAAATAAAATGACTGGAATAAAACTAAATATATTAAAAATATGAAACACTCATGTAACATAGCCATCGCTCATGTACCATCGCTCTACATGTACACACATGAGCGCATAGATCGGGGGTCCCAGCAAAAAATATGCCTGACGGCGCCATATAAGCCGCCCCTCTGAAAAAATGGCAAGTTGATCAACCATGAATCTACAACTAGACATATATCTGGCGTCCCTCCCATAAATTCGCCTTATTGTTCAATTCTTTGTTGTAATTTCGAAAATTTTCAATTCCAACGGTAACATAATCCAATGTAATGGACCTACTTTTGTGATGATCTAACCTCTCAAAACTGGAAACTTTCTGATCTCTGTCGTTAAGGCTTCACCGGTGTTATACGTTATGTCTTCTCCGTGGAACAGGATCAAAAAATGTAGTCTAATAATAACTGAGAGCTGAAATTGTGCTATCGTCTTGTTTCGCGACAACATCTGCTTCCAAAAAATGATTCAGCAATTTTGAGCTAGAAAGAATTGTAGTTTCAACCAAGCAACTATTATAAGTGTAATTGTTCAAATCAGAATTTGCAATTCCAGTTAAAAGAGACGGATCCGAAAATTTATATTGCCGTCTCAGTTTTTAGAAATCAGTGGCGTATCTGGCTTTACCAGAAATGCCACAATGAGGTCCCCTTAGGTATTTTTGATAAGCAGCGTGCAACGATGACACCAGTGCAGTGTATTCGCAATATTCAGTGCATAAAACACAAAATAGTATAGTGGAACAATTATTAATATTTCACAAGACAAAAAGCCATTCATATTATATACGTGATAGCGAAGTAACTAAGGCATGCTGTTATGCAATACGTCATGCAACAAATTATATTCAACCACATCCACACTAAGCGTACAGTACTCGCCAGAAATGAGTGTAACCTTTCGAACGAACGGTCATCGAAAACAAATCAAAGTTTATTAATTCTCAAAACAGCACTCGAATAAACTTCGAACAGCTTTCGAACTAATTTAAAAAAAGTGCGCTAAATTTTCGAACACGTCTCGAACATATTTCGAACAAATTTAGGAATTTATAGCACGAACATCGAACAAACAGCACTCATTTCTGGAGGATACTGTGCCCACTACATGTCGCATCCAACTTTCCAATAAAACCCATGTCAAATGAGCGATGGGAGCCACTTAAAAGGCACATGTTCGAGTATCGCTCACTTTTTTGCAACGTTTTAACTAACCCGATATTACTCATGAATGGGACATCCTGGCTGGTTGTGATCAGTAGCGGGTTCAAACCTGTAACATGTCATCTCAGGAAAAACATCCGCTGTCGGACTAATTTGATATCCAAAGTAAACGGTTCATTTTGTCGAGCATGGAAAATCAGTGTAAATGGTTATAAATTCATGATCAACCAGGCGACGTCTTACGCCGGAAGTTGTTCGGTACTGAATTTGTGGGAATGTAATGAGTCATGACGTTGCGTGTGCGAATCTACTAAGTCTCAAAACGCAATAATGCCAAAAAAGAACACGAATCTAAAGTATTCGTAAATCTAAGGATCTGCCTAGCCGAATTTCACGATGAGCGACTAATCCCATCGCTGTTTATGATGCCAATACCATAGCCCTCCATAAATGTTTATAATTATGAACAACCCATCAAAAGACGAATAAAACAATGAGACAACTGCTATAAGAAATTAGATTCGACAATGATTTGTTTGGATATCTACAAATTTACACATCCGATATCCGTAACAATTTTCAATTAAAATATTCAAGAAGACCAAAGCCTTGTTTCGTGAAAAATCATACACTCTACAAACAATGCTCGCCGCGGAAATATTAAGGATATTTTTTTTCCGTCGGCGTAAGAAAAATTCCGGAGTCCCGAACTGCGCCAACACGGAGCAGATAACGTACCGCTACACGTGGCTAACACCTCCGCTGGTCGAGAATGCCAGTTTCGGGGTCAAATGTTTGGGCCCACCTGCCGATAATGCAGGCCGTTCCTCGAACCCCGTGTCTTTCGAACCTGACGTCCAATCCCTAACGCCATAGCTATCGATATTTACTCCCGGATCCGACGATGACGGTATATTAGTAGTTGCCCGAACACACGGCGCGTATCGTTTTCGCTCATTTGTGGTCAGCCGCTCCTCCGGTCCTGTTCGTATTCCAAGGCACAAAGAACCGTTGTCGCACGAATTCTTTTCGACCACCCGATGATGAACACGACCCCCAACTGGTACCGGTATTTCAGTAACGAACTTGTCTCGGTTATTGCTGCAGCCGTAGTCTTCAAAGGCGCTCTGATCTTCGTCATCAATGAATTTTTCCTTCAAAATAGTGATCAAGCGTTGAAACAGACTATTTTTGCTAATTTCACAATACGTATTCAGGCAAAACGAATAATTAATTATGCGAATAAGTATACTAAAAGCTACATAGCCCTTGAAACTCACAAGCCCTGATTCATGGTGAAAATCACAACAAACTAGATACTATGCTGTAAACAAAGGCGTAGCCGGGAGGAGGTCTAGTGCCGCTTTTCCGTCAGAATTGTTTTTCGCCATGTGGTATCAAGAAACGAAGAATCGCGTCTGAAACGTTGTAACGTCTGACGATAAAGGAACTTAAATAAAAAATTCGCCCAATAATACACAAAAATAAACACGAATTTTGCTAAAAGTGCCTGTCGACCAAGTACTTACGGATCAGTTTTGCCACTAGGTAACAGCGAATGCATGAAATAAAAATTTTGTTGGACCCCACCCCTGGACTACCTCGTTTTCGCCTATTGCAGTGGGACTACAGCCCCCCTTTCGAAATCCTGGCTACGCCCCTGGCTGTGACCGGTGGTTTGCCAGGGGTGCAGTAGTCAACCCTGAAGAGTTAAAAGCATAAACACAGACGCAACTATTTTATTAGTTCTAAAAACGCAGGCGATTGAAGTACATTATCTATCTCCTTTAGACAACGGTTGCGATATTGTTTATCTCAGAGCTACTCGTCTGTTTCTGAACATATTTCGATAGCTCCGAGTTGAACCTAAAAATGCACCTTGGTATTCACATGTGCAAAAACAATTATGACCGGAGCACGCGGAGGGCACGTTTCGAGAAAAAGGCCACCCTAACGCGGCCTACCCAATTTCCAGGTTGCACTCCTCGCCCCACTTCTGAGCGGCGTACTGTGCCGCTGTTAACAGTAACAACAGGTTTAGCTGAATCATTTCAGGAAAAATTCGATTACATTTTTCGGACAAAAAACCGGGTTTTAATTCTGGACTTCTACCGTTTGTTTTCCCGGTTTTACAGGATAACCTTTGCTAATTTCAACAGCACTCGTGATCAAACAGCTAATCCAAATTCTACAATACATTCTTTGCCTGCCAGTCCCTCTCCCAATAGTTTTGGTAATCACTGAAGCATCGTTATCAAGTGAGAATGCAGGTCAATACTCAACTGTTTTCTGCAACTATAGAAACATTATGTAATCCAAAACTGGACGTTTTTCAATTCTGCCAAGACACGACTAGTTCTAGACCGGTCGCCAAAAATTATGGTCATTTCCAGAAATCATTCCATACTTAGGCCTTATTCATGCAGGCAAATGTTTATATCCGAAAATATGGTGAACAGAAACTTATACAAGATCTTAGTACAATGCACGCTATATCTGACAAAACACACCCGACCATGCGCTTGGTGTTTCCAAAGCCATCTAAGGACATCTAAAGAGTTGCAACCGGTCATGAAGTTATATCCATCTAGATTTATAGTGGTTCGAAGGTTTAGGCTAAGCTGCAGAGCATCCGTTAGAACCACAGCAGAGCATACTGCGGTGGATTAATACTTCAGGTCAACTACTTAACGACACGAGAGAATTTGATCCAGCTAACTCATTTTAGGTGGTCGCTCAATTTACATTTAGGCCAAATCTAAATACAGTGTACAGTACTCGCAAAAAATGACCGTTGCATTTCGAGCGAGTTCGAGATTTCGAAACTATTTAAATTGATAGAAAATTCTATTTTAAGAACAAACTGACTACCAAGATCTATAATGCTATACCAGCAAAATGAGAGCACAATATGGCCTTTTCATTCGTTATTTCGAGTCAAAGGCGGTATAACGTTACTAGTTACCCTCAACACCGCATAGCTCTCTCGAAAACTGCGACACCTCCATTCCAAAATTAAGATGACAACTTCAGCAAGTTTAACCACAGATTTTGGCATCTTCATAATTATTCATTGTAGTCCCATTAAAGTTAAGCATTTGGAGATACCAGCACAGTACAACCCAGTTTAACGTTATACGAGTTGTAAAAATTTGAGCCAAACCTGTCAACGTTATTTTGTTATTCGTATCCAGCTGACAACGTCTAACTCTCTCTCTAAAATTGCGTCACCTCCATTGCCAAATTAAGATGACAACTTGAGAAGGTTTAACCACAGATTTTGGCGTGTAGATAATATTCATTCGTAGTCCCGTCAAGGTTAAAAGTTTGGAAATACCAGCACAGCAAAACCCGGTGCATATAGTTATATTGTTAAAAATTTGAGCCAAACCTGTCAACTTTATTTTGTTCCTCGGATGCAGCTACCAAACAAAACTCCGGACAACTCTCTGCTAAAACTGTATAGTACTCAGCTTCATTCAGCGGCTTCTTCGCTCCACTCATGATGTTACTCCCGTCGCTGAGTGACGGCCGAGGGCGTGAAAAGCACTATTACTATAGTACAGCAGACAAAAAGGATTATGACTGTGGTTTTTTCATTGCATTAGCTAGATATTAAGCATGATAGTGCAACCGCAAACTATAACCAGGACACACACATAGAACTTCACAATAGACAACACGAGCCATCAGTCTTTGTACGACGAAAGAACTCGATAAATTCATACAATATTTTAGTAGTTCATTTACAAAAATGTACAACACAAAGAGATTTTGCCGAATCATTGGGTTCTAAAATCTCAATGGAGCAGTCAGGTGCTGTACCCAAATCAAGCGATCATGGATAAACATCAGGTTTGCTTATATTTTCAAAGCGTCAACCTGGGTCAAATTTTATTCCCTCACACTTTTCGTCGTCTTAGTCTTCCCTAATGAAGTTCCGTTCTGTCGACCGATTCCGACTCACTAAAAACCTGTTCAACTTGGATAAGTTTGAAAAAAAATCACGAAAGTGGCTCCATACAACATTACAACTTAGCTGGTCTTAACCCAGCAGTATGCTAACAAACCCTGGTGTATTACTAGACATATCGATGAAAATCATCTACGGTAATGAAGCTTATCGTGACACTTAAGCCCTGGCAACCGACATAACCTTCAGAAGTATCCACCGCACTTAATAACAAACAAAATATAACATGGTTAATAGTGCGAGCAACCACAGAAAATTATTTTACGAGCAAAGCTTTCAAAAGTCCTGAAAAGTAAATGCTGCGCATCAATATAGACAACTGTTGCTTGCCGGATAAGTAGATGGTTTGGGTTTGTTCGAGCCCAATCAGAGACGAGATCCCGGCACAACGCTACATAAAATATAGCCCAACTACATGCATCCTACCAGACAAACGACGTCACAATATTTATACGAACACTCGCCAGAAATGACTGTTGAGTTTCAAACGAACAACCGCGAATCGCAACGGCAGAAAAAACCATTTATCGCCGGCCAGTTATCAACGGCAGAAAAACCTATTTATCGCCGGCCAGTTATCAACGGCAGAAAAACCCATTTATCGCCGGCCAGTTATCAACGGCAGAAAAAACCATTTATCGCCGGCCAGTTATCAACGGCAGAAAAACCTATTTATCGCCGGCCAGTTATCAACGGCAGAAAAAACCATTTATCGCCGGCCAGTTATCAACGGTTAGAAAAACCATTTATCGCCGGCCAGTTATCAACGGCAGAAAAAACCATTTATCGCCGGCCAGTTATCAACGGCAGAAAAAACCATTAATCGCCGGCCAGTTATCAACGGCAGAAAAAACAATTTATCGCAGGCCAGTTATGAACGGCAGAAAAAACCATTTATCTCCGGCCAGTTATCAACGGCAGAAAAACCATTTATCGCCGGCCAGTTATCAACGGCAGAAAAAACCATTTATCGCCGGCCAGTTATCAACGGCAGAAAAAACCATTTATCGCCGGCCAGTTATCAACGGCAGAAAAAACCATTTATCGCCGGCCAGTTATCAACGGCAGAAAAAACCATTTATCGCCGGCCAGTTATCAACGGCAGAAAAAACCATTTATCGCCGGCCAGTTATCAACGGCAGAAAAAACCATTTATCGCCGGCCAGTTATCAACGGCAGAAAAACCCATTTATCGTCGGCCAGTTATCAACGGCAGAAAAAACCATTTATCGCCGGCCAGTTATCAACGGCAGAAAAAACCATTTATCACCGGCCAGTTATCAACGGCAGAAAAACCATTTATCGCCGGCCAGTTATCAACGGCAGAAAAAACCATTTATCGCCGGCCAGTTATCAACGGCAGAAAAACCTATTTATCGCCGGCCAGTTATCAACGGCAGAAAAACCATTTATCGCCGGCCAGTTATCAACGGCAGAAAAAACCATTTATCGCCGGCCAGTTATCAACGGCAGAAAAACCCATTTATCGCCGGCCAGTTATCAACGGCAGAAAAACCCATTTATCGCCGGCCAGTTATCAACGGCAGAAAAACCATTTATCGCCGGCCAGTTATCAACGGCAGAAAAAACCATTTATCACCGGCCAGTTATCAACGGCAGAAACACCATTTATCGCCGGCCAGTTATCAACGGCATAAAAACCATTTATCGCCGGCTACACTTATCGAGCGGCTAAAATTTAACCCCATGTCGGTGCGATTTTTTTCTACGTCCTTCCCCCAACTCGACTGAAACCCCCATGTCCAACTAAATCCAAAATTTTTTTATGTCGTGAAAGTATTACTACAGCATCTGTGGAAACAAACTGTACAGAGTTCTTGCCTCAACTACAACATCGTTAAATATTAGTGAAATTAAAGTAAAAATAATTATTAAATGGCCGGAATCTAATTATCGTTCCGAAAAATTCTTTACTAAAACAATTTAGCAAAAAGTCGTCTAAAGCCACATTGTGAATATGTCATGTTTTTTGCTTTTTAGGGTGACGCGTGTAATATATTATCTCTCTAGGCGTAAGCTAAGCCTAGGCCCATTAAACTTTTGTGGCATGGCACCATTTCAAGTCTGCTATGAGGAACTGACGTAATCCCAAGATTAATTGGCAAAGGTCCTGGCAGATCAATTTCCGGCGACAACAGGATTCAAGTAACTCAGTTGTTCCACTGTGGCATATTTTGTCTACATTAGCCATATTTATCAATGTTCGGGCATTCGCGGAACATCCTAGACATTTGCAAAAAATCAGAAGTTAATTCGGCTCCAAAAATTTAAGAATTTGTATGTAAATCAGGGCGTTACACATTGTATTTCCCCGTATAATTAATGAAATATTAAAACCAATACTGAAAGTCAGCGTGACTAAATTGACTTTTCTCTTAATTATCTTAGAGTAAAGCAATATGATATCGACCTCCGGCAAAATGCAGTCTACGGTAACAACACCAACGATAAGAACAGATGCCATTGTAACAATATCTGTACTAAATTGACAAATTTCCGAAAAGAAATTATATCCAAGGTGAGTTAAATAATTGTTGGATGTAAAATTATCCAGATCATAAAAAATATACTGCGTATATATGCGATACAATATTGTAAAGAAGAGCAAACGAACCTAGGGTTTTATGGTGAATTCAACACTCTGGACTTTTGGGAATGTCCGACTGTCGTTCGAATAGCAATGAACTCTGATCCTTTAATTCAATATTCCACTTAAATCAAATCAGAATGCCCCAGATTCTGAAATTAAACTTCTCAGCCCGGCTTCTAGGATATAGTACTATCACTGTCTATGCGTGTATACACAAACAATTCCACTCTGACTCAATTTTTCTCAGCAAAAAGAACGATGTTCGATATATTAGCAATCCTTACTATTATGTGAACTTCCAAATAATATTAATAGTATGTCAGCTTGTGCATTAATGTATGCCTGAAACCAATTTGTCACGTGCTTTGTACAACTTGCTCATCATTTCAATTCCGAGCTGTATATCTTGCACACGCAGTACACTTGTACAGTTTATATCACTTTGTGTTAGAAAGTGAACGCTCAGTTTTAATTGTTGCAAAGAATAAACAGTAGTGGAATTATTTGTGTATACGTGCATAGACAGTGATAGTATTATATTCCTGAGACCAGCCGGGCTGACTTTAATTCCAGTAACTTTGAGGCATACTGATTTGGCTTAAGTTGCATTTACTAAATATAAAGGATCACAGTTCATTGCTAGTCGTAGGGCGAGCAGTCGGACATTCCCAAAAGTCCCAGAGTGTTGAAGTTTCCATGCCTACCCTCACATTTTTCAATTGTTTTCCCTCGTTACAATATTGTATCGCATATATATATTTATATATTTTTATGATCTGGATAATTTCTCAACATCCAACAATTATTTAACTCTCGCCTTGGATATAATTTCTTTTCGGAAATTTGTCAATTTGGTACAGAGATATATTTGTTACAATGGCATCTGTTCTTATCGTTGGTGTTTTTACCGTCAAGTACCATTTTGCCGGAGGTCAATATCATATTGCTTTACTCTAAGATAATAAGAGAAAGTCAATTTAGTCGCGCTGACTTTCAGTATTGGTTTTAATATTTCATTAATTATACGGGGAAATACAATGTGTAACACCCTGATTTACATACAAATTCTAAATTTTTTCGAAATTTTCAAATTAACTTCTGATTTTTTGCAAATGTATCAGAATGTTCCGCGAATGCCCGAACATTGATAAATATCGCTAATTTTGGCAACGAATACTGCCACAGTGGAACAACTGAGTTACTTGAAATCCCGTTGTTTGACTGCAATTCTGCCAGGGCGTTTTGCAATTAATCTTCAATTTACGTCGAGGTGCCCTCATCAGCAGACTTGACATGGGTGCCATGCCACAAAGTTTTTTAATGGGCCTAGGCTTAGCTTTGCGCCTAGAGAGATAATATGCTACACGCGTCACCCTAAAAGACAAAACATGACATATTCACAATGTGGCTTTAGACGACTTTTTATTAAAATTGTTTTTCACTAAAGAATTTTTTTTCGGAATTTTTGATAATTAGATTCTGGCTCATTTAGAGTTAATTCGGACTCCATCTTCACTAACGATGCCTCCTCGTTGAGGCAAGAACTCTGTACAGTTTGTTCCACAGATGCTGTTAGCTGTAAACATGAATTCCAATCATACTTGAGTTTAACTATATGAACAGTATTTGACGAACTCTATAAAGCCAAGTACTAAAGCCTGAATAGCAGTACGGAAAATGAATCTGGGGTTTTACAATTCATGTTCCTTTCAAGTTTTCGTTCATCCCTGGATTAAGCAGTGTTCGGGATTAGCTACTGTTCGGAGTTTGCTACCCTTTAGCGCATTCCCTGGCTAATTTACAGTTGTACAATTGAGCTTCTATGTTAAATTTTGAGTTGCCAGTCATATGTACTCGCATACGTTTTTATTTCTATCGCTAAAATCATCTGTTTCCAGCAATTCATAGCATTTGATCTATAGGAAGGATCAGGTTTCTGTAGACACATCCAAAACTGATCATGTAAATATTCGTTTTATTTCGTTGCGACGAGCACTTGACGAACAGTGGCAGAATATGTTAGCTAATTTCAACTCTTGGCCGAAGTTTTGACTTCAGCCAAACCTCTAAGCGAATTTTCATGAATCATAAATCAATGGAGCATATCTTATTTATTTTCAGCAGAAAAACAAAATTCTATGAATTATTTATAGAATCAAGATTGGTTTGCATAAAACTTAAGCCTTGCTGACATCGCATTCTATGCGTTCCGATCCGTGCGAATCTGAATTTCTCAAAACAACCGTTTGGGTTGCAACATGACTAATAGTTATATATCGGGTAAAATCTATGAACTAGCTGCTCAGGTAACAAGACTGTCCCTATCATTATATCGTTCCACTTCGTGCAGTCAGTAATGCTGAAATCCGTTGGCTTAGTATAACAATCATATATCATATCGGTTGGCATACCGACTACATAAATATTCCTTGAATTTTTTCCGCAGTTTGAAAGACTTTTAAAGTCATCCCAATTTTAACATGTACTTGCAGTAAATTTAACTATAGGAATTATAACATTACTATTAGTCGTCAAGTGTAAAGTTATCGATATTTTACCTTGGGTTAAATTTTTTGGTAAAATTGTTATCTTAATGCATTTGTTACCATATTACTACATTTTATCAATAGATAGATAGCATTAATTGCGCCTTTGCTTACCTACATTGGCAACCTTTAGATGTTGCAAGGGTTTTGGTGCAGGGTTAAGCAGATAAAGTAACTTGAACCTACTAAGAGTCTGCAAGTGACAAAATTTTCAACTAATAAATATTTCACTATCAGGGAATTTAAATTTTCAGTAAAATTCCCTATTATCGAATGAAACGTTCCTGAATTCGTAGTCTATGTTTCAAAGTACGCAACTCTAGGTTATGCAGGCTGTGAAGATATAGGACGAATTGAATAATAATCTCTTTTCAAGGTTTCTCTACCACCGAAAATGCAGGTTTCACAGAAAAAATGCATCCAGAAACCGGACAGTTTTGTCAGCAACGGACGCCCATTAACAAGCAAACAATCTCTTAAGGCCGGCTGTATAATCTTTTTAGTTTCCTACAGAAAACGAAAAAAATTGTCTCTAATGGCTTATCGTAAGCAATTAAATCTCTTACGGACAGCAGTAAGCAATTTTAGTCTTTTGTGACTATCTGTGTAATCAACATTTTGTCCCTTAAAACAATCGCAAAAGGCCATAGTTTTTAACAACTAGCTCTAAGACAATAAAATGTCTTATGGACACGTGTACAATATTTTAGTTTGGCATGTATTTCTGTTAGACTATAATCTCTTACAGCAATCCGGAAGATATTCCAAAACATCTAAAATAGGTTAAACGCCTCACTGTTGCTATATACAAATGGTCCGTATACCGCCTATGTAGCCTATTACAGGTCGCCTCAAGCGAGCCGTTTCCTAGGGAATCCTAAAGAGACCAGAAAATTTCTTAGAACATTAGAGACAAAACTACCCGGTTTGTCCACGCATTTTTTCTGTCAAATCTGTACAATGGTTATTTCAGTGCTCATATACACAATACTTAGATCATTTATTTATCGACTTGTATTCAAGCCATTTGAAGAAATGGATAAGTAACTAAACATCATGAATGTTGAAGTTATGTGGGCATTGTCATATATGTGGATGTTGTCATTAACTGTGGATGCTTCTGTCGTATGGAGCCGGCATGGCTGATCCAAGAGACAGCACCTAACACCAGCATAGTTCGCTGCATAAAGCATACAATGAGACGTAATTTATGCAATAAAACATTGTTTGCTGGATGCAGTAAACGGCCGAATACAATCGAAAGGGAACGAATACTTCCGATTTGGGTTTCAGAGTAAATCGGGCAAGGTGCTGAATGGGATATTCAGCAATCTTCAAGCGTCAGAACCAGGTCAACATTCTGAGCGTCACATAACCGAAACGAGCTTGTGAACAACCGTGTATCTCTTGAATCTTGATAAAATCGTACGAAGCATATCTTGATCACACGATAGTAGGGAATTCAAGAACGATAGCATAAAAAGATGGCATTAAAATTATTTTTAGAGCTTACTTCACATCAAACAATTTGTTCTATAAATATTGCATATGTTTTACGAATCCGCAATATGGGCCAAACCGCAATGTTACAGCTTATTCGTCAAAAAGTATACCAGTTTTTGTCACAAGGTTACCATTGTTACAACTTCAGTTACCATAGTTTCGTACATATTTTCTATTAAATTTATGTTTATTTTCTCTCAATCAGTCTCAATGTTGTATTTCTCAGTCTTTAGTCACAAAAAACCACCGCAAACAACGATATTGTCCTTCATTTAATTTTAAACACGCGCTGCAAAACAACTATAAAGTCGACAATAGTTTATTTAATGGGTTTTGACGGTCAGAAAAGATATCTATACATATTGTCTGTTTTATTCAATTTAATTAAACCATTTCAGCTGCACCAGAATGGCCTTTAGGTGCCAAGTGCCGGGATCAGGGTGAGGGGTAACGTCCTGCTGTTAAATGTGGCTCTTCAGGGAGAGCTAATGCTTATGTATCATGGCAAAATCACCAGGGGGCTAGCCTTGCTCTAACACACTGGGTGCCCTAATACTGATTAGCTTGAGACTTCTCCCTTTCGGAGCTATGTCATATAGATTATTTGGCTTTGAAACTGTTTAAATTTTTTAGTTCTCAAATTATTGCTTTAAATCGCTCTTGTGTTTAGTCGACCATAGTTCACCAGGTCAGAAGAAGTGTCTAGTACAAACTGGACCAGAGTGCTTTAAGGACGATGATAGCCCGAAATGATATATTCCTTCAGATGGCTGGTTTCTACTAAACATATTTGACTTCAACAACTAAAATTGCTACCGAATTTGTTTGAATGAAATTTTATATGTAGAATTTCGAACTAATAGCTCACAACAAGGCCGATTTCATGTTTTCGGTGCATATTGTTTAGGAAAAATCGACCCTAAAGCCGAAATTAAGGCTAACTCCGTATTTGTTTGTATGGCAATCTGATTTTAATTCAACCTATTTTAAATTGGGTGTTGTTTGAAATCGATTAACAAGGAACCTGATTTATGTGAAAACTTAAGCTCGCTGAATAAACAGCAATGATTCAGTCGATTAACTTACATTTAGAGTACTGTTGGCGCGCTTCTTCAACGCGTGGCGACAACACCTAATAAAGCAATGGTCATTTTTAATGGTTTTTTGTCATCTTCTTGGTTTCGTTCGTATTGCTCTATCAGAGATTG